>JAQIXR010000027.1:0-80584 GCA_034700825.1 Quadroppia sp. Gr-Ori-00064 | reverse complement strand
TAAACAAGTTTTAATTGTATTTTAATTGTCTTATTCTTCATTGGAATTCGTGTGATACTCGCCGTGGGTATCAATTTAAAGAATTTCCTAATTTTTACACTTCTCTAACAGTTTCCTCAAATGTTTTAATAATACAATAATTTTTAGAAATGATTTCGTGTTTTTATAATATAATCAATTTTTTGTTAGGTTTTAGTTTTATTATAATTTAATAGTGTTTTAGTTTTTCTTTATATTGTTTTGAGTTCGGGTTTCGCATAGGAATTGATTAACCGATTAATAACAGTAATTGTAATACAATATAAAATACAAAATTAATTAATTAATCAATTGTTATGAAATTGAGTTTATCTTTGCTTTAATCAAATACAAAATTATAGTTTGGATTGAAATCTGATATTTATATCAAACGATTATTTCGATCAAAACTCGAATCTAAATAACATTTGCATAAAATAAATGTAATTTCAATAATTTCATTCTCTTTCACATCTCTTGCATTAGTTTTGGCATTGGTTTAGATTAAAAATAAAATTATTTCTATAGTAAAAGGAAAGACTGGTTTTCGTAAAACCCAATTACAGGACTGATAGATAATACAGTATTAAGTGATTAGTGAAAGTCATGAACCAAAAAGTTGGTTAATATCGAGATAATTGTGTTTTGCTTCAAACTATGAGAAAAACAATTTTTGAATTTTGATAATTATTTTGTCATTCTTTAGATGTTTTGAAGAGAATAAACAAAAAATTGTTTTTTGAATTATTGTTTTCAATAAACTTTTGAAATAACTTTCAATCGTTTAGATATGAATCGAAATTTATATATAAATCAATGAAAAGATATAAATAAATCAAAGCCAAGAATCTCATAAATTCAAATCTGATCTCAAACTCGGATCCAATGCCCACACATTCAATGACAGCAATCTCTCAAATGTGACAACACATGAGTGTTCACTATATGAGAGATTTTTGACTTTATTTGAATTTATAATTTTATTTAATTTTTTTCACTTCAAAACTCTTAAAATTTGATCTCTCTTTCAAAAGGCGATGAATGAAATTAGTGATAATTTGATATCTAAATGTTCCGGATTATTATCCTTTATCTATTGATTTCTTACTTCAAAGCAAGAGATAATGAAAGTTAACATAAATTTGTAATTATTTACAGAATATCTAAATATAAATCAGTAATCATTGAAATCGTGAATCAAATTCAAATTGTATTTCCAACACATTCACAGTAAACAACATTTACTAAAAATAAACTTCAATTTAATTCATAAAATTTTTAACTTTTATATAATATTGTATATAATACTTAAAGTCCTTATCGTTTGACAGAATTAAATTCTCGGTTCAAGAATTGCCTCAAAATATTTATATGAAAACAATTTCGCAAACAATTAATTAAATGTCTTATATTTGGTTTAATATTAAGCATTGATTTCTTCAAAACATAAATTCAATCTTAAATTCATATAATGTTTTCAAAAGATATGTTTTAATAGGAAATGATTGAACAGATTTGAGGGTAAAAACAATTAGGAATTTATTCATTAAATGAAATGAAATTGTTGTAAAAGTATGTAATAAATGAACACTTCTTTCTCACAAATAAAACTCATAATCAGTTTATCGATTCTATGCCAACAAAACCTCATTCTTCACATTCTTAGCCATAAGAATGAGTTAATGAATAAAAGGAAACTAATTTCAATGCATAAGAAGTGATCTTCAATTTTGAAAACAAATTATCAAAAAATGATTTATAATGTGTTTATGTATTGAAACGAATATTAAATTTCTAGTCATTGATAAAAGCCATTAGTTTTTTGTATTTGAAAATACTGTCAATTGTTTTGTTGTTGAAATCAAATTAACCTAAAAATTCATTTACTCTCGATTTCCATACAATGAATACCATTAGCAATGAATAGCAATGTTTGAGTCGTTTGGTAATGGCTTTCGAGTGAAGACTCAATACATCTGATTATTCATTATTAATAACACCTGTATTAGTATTACTGTCTCATTGAAACTCCTATTCAAAAACACATTAAATGCCAAAACAATTCTTTTGTTCACATATTTGTTTCAAATGTTTTTGTCATCAAATTTCATATTTCTTAATCCAAACGAGAAATTGATATTCAAATGCATTATAAAATGTTATTTCAATTTCAACGACAATCAAATGTAAGCAAAGAATCAGATCTCAGGAAATGATTGAACTCTAATCGAAAATATATTGAATCAAACATTTTATCAAACATTTTATAAAACATTTGCAAAGAATAGACAATTCTTTCATAAAAATATGAACATTTCATTTGAAGGCAAACATCAAAGCCTTTTTAAGGGGCAATAAATTCTTAAATTTTTTGAAGTCATTGATAGCAATGCAAACACATTAAAAGATATAAATTTTCAACAAAAAAAAAACAAAAAAATAATTTCAAACATTAAAAACATTTGCAAAAATCACTTATAATTGTTGTTGACCTCAAATACACTGTGTTTTGAATGCATTACAGAATTGAAAACATATTAATTGTATTTACTTTTGATTTAATGAAAATATTTAATTAAAATTGAAATGAATTTGAATAAAGAGTTTGAAAAATGACTTTTATTTTACTTTACAAATGAAATGAAATTTATTTAAACATAAAATAAATGATAACTTATTTATGGTATGAAATGCTATACAGGAGTCGATTAATCACAGATCGCTTCTTAATTAAACATTGGATGCTCTTAAAAGAGCACTGGTATTAAAAATCAGTCTTTTATTTGATTTAATAAATAAAAACATTTTTCGATCAATTATTTGTCGAAAACAAAATAAAATACAAAATAAATGTGTTTTTGAATGAACACTAAAATTGATTGATTGGCAAAACGGTAAGTCATGTTCTGAGGGCCAGGCGTTCAAGTGCTTTGCAAACCAGTAATAACAGACTCGCGATTGAATGTGTTGAAGAGCACCTGAATCAACGACTTCCTCTTGAATCGATTGGCCTCTGCTATCACTTCTTGTAATAAGTGGTCGCGAAGTGAGCCACGAATTCGAGACAATTCTCGCAATAATTCGTCAAAATCTTTGAGAAAAAATTCAAACAATAAAACAAATGTCAATTGAAATGAAGTAAAGATCAATGACTCACTTCTTCCCGGCTTTCGGACCAATTTGAACAAATACTTCTTCAGCTCATAGTCTTGTGATGTGAATTGAATTCGTTTGTTATTATTGACAGAGTTTTTATTATTTACGGAAACATCGGTTCCGTTGAGTTCGTTATGATTTGTCAAAAGAGTTGTCGATTCACTTGAGTCACAATTAGCTACCCTTCCGTTGACGGCCACAACTATGGGTGCATTTTTGACATTTTTAGCACCCAATGAGTTCTCGACTGTTGTGTTATTAATGGTTTCTGTCTTTGAGACCAAATCACTATTGGATTCAATTTGTTTTGAATTATTGATATTCAAATCGATTTCGACATTGTTTGTCGAATTCGAGACCGAAGTGACTGTCGATTGCAAGCTCTGAGACAGGAGTGAACTGTTCGCTAATGAAGGACTGGTAGTGTCGGGAGGTTTGGGTAAAGTTATCACTGTTTGTGGACTTTCACTATTTATTAATGGAGTCAACAATTGATTCGTTTCTTTAGTTCGGACTAAAGTCACGCTTCCGTTCGACACAATTTTGGGACTGTCTTTAACTGGTGGAAGGGATGGGAGTGTCTGTGCTGTTGTTAATGTGGGAGAAGGAGGTGGCGAAGGATCGAGTGATTGAAACGATGGAGATGGAGGAGGACTAGGAATGGGACTTAAAGGTCTTAATGGATAATCTTTAGGCAGTGGTCCGGGTTTGCGCTTCGGCTTCGGGCCAGTCATATACAGGTCACTACCGGCGCGTTTGTTGAACCTGACGGGAGAGGCGCCCCCATTGCCACCCACAAGGTCTATGTCCGTCTCGTCAATCATCATTCCCTTCTTATCCACTTTGAAAGGGTTGCCAAACATGTGCTGTCGGACAGGTGTCGACTCGATCTCCCGTAAGGGCACAGGAAGTCGTTTGAGGTATTCCTGATAATTGCCCATTTGGGCGATGGGAAGGCTATGTAACTGATCCTCGTCTTGATATCGAATTTGATTCGTATATTTCTGTAAGAAATTGGTTCTCATTCTTGAAATCTGATCCAATAGTTCGTGTCTATTGATGTCGAAGGCATTCCTATAGCACTGGGTCTTAGAGTCAGTAATATATTTATCTCGAAATCTGATTACAAAACCCGGAAATTCATTCAATTCGTTCTTGAGATTTGCAAACCTTTGGGACAGGACTGGATTAGAGCACAGCCCGAGTTCATAGGATTTGCGGGTATTTGTGTTGTTGTGAAGAACTCGAGTGCCGTCGAGTTGACTGGGTTTACCGGTGCCAACACTGGCCACCAGTTTCTCATATTCGGCTTTTGCCGCATTCTTGAGTCGCTTCAGATAATTGAGAACCGGATATGAGAGACAGTTCTCCATATTGTCCGGAACCAGATTGGGTGCACCCATACGTTGTAGGGCTCTCTTCAATGGCGACGCGTAATAGAGTGGCATCATTTTGAGATAATTGTCGAACTGGACCTTCCATTCGCGGGTAGGCTTTCCCTGATGTAGTTTGAAGAGGTCGTCCAGAAGGGGCAGTAGTATTGGGTAGTTGTAGGGCAGCACAAAGAGGTTAACACACGTCAAGTTCGTACTGGCCTTCAAATAGCCGAAAGGGTGACCCAATTCACTGTTCTTATGACTGTTGGCGACGAAGACCTGCCACGCGATGTGGGACTGGCGGCGGGACAGTATGAAGTGCGTGACAGGACTGGGCTCTAACTCGTACTTATCGAAAGGCAAGTTCTCAATGACCGTCGGCTCTGAGTTAGTGCACGTGAACTTCACTATGGGATGGGCTGTTCGGGGCTGTAGTGCTGGACAACTTAGGTCTGGCCAAAATGATTCGGGTATTGGCCAATGGCCCACAGAGTAACCCTTTTGAGCTGAGCGCTGGACATAAATTAGTTTCCTTGTGCTGTACCACAGCTTTGGGTTTCCGTTCACTTCATTCACAACAGAATTCAAAGAGTTTTTTATATAACTATTGTTTTGATTACAGTTTGAATCACAACTGTTTGACACCTCTTCCTCATTAGGTATGATCACAGGGGGGTCGGGGCCTACCTTTTCAAAGTTAATCACAACGCCTCCATGTATTCGTTGGATCAGTTGATCAATACTTGCCATTAGAGTCCTCTGTGAGGTGACACTGAAGGAACGGCCTGAAAGAGATGAGACAAACAGTGGTTAAAAGCAATCAATGATTGAATTAAAAGCAAAACAAATATTAATTCAAATTTAATGAAGTTTTTCAGACAATTGTCACACAGTCTGCGAAAGACAGGGCTCGACATTAAGGCCTTACTATTGCCAATACGTACGTCAATACGTGCGCTGACAACTGGTAGGGCTCAGACAGGTCTGGCCGTCCCTATAAGGCATTGAGCGTTGAGTCAAATGTGCCACAAATATTGCTTTAATTCTTACTGATTGGACAGTTGTCTAATACATACCTCCCGTCACTTCACACATGGCATTGATGGGCGACTCATCCGAAGGCACAGAGAAGTTAGAGCTCAAGGAATTCATGTAATCCATCGGCGAGTTATAGGTTCCGGTCAGTCGTAACACTATTGAGAAGAGCCTCTGATCCCAACGGAACGGCTCTTTCGTCAACTCAGAGCCGGGAACTGCCGAATGCATGGGTAGGTTGAGTTCATCGGTGACACCGGAAGTGTTGCTCAGTTTTCCGCCATCTGTTATCACGATAATAATGGACGGCTCGAGAAAGAAAGGACACCTGCCCTGGCCATAGGTGTCGATCCCTGTCTGCATACGGTTTATGTTAAGTAAGTCAAACGCATTCTTCAGCGCCGGACCCATTGTTGTCATTCCAGCGGCCGTCAGATTCTTGAGCTCATTCATGAAGACTATGTGACTTTCCTTCCAACCCGCCTTTCCATCAATGAGAAGCAATTCATTAATTATATGACATTTAACAACACTTAAGACAACTGTCCCTTACTTTGACATTATTGGGCGAGTCTTCGAATGTCAACAACATATACCTGTCCCCTCGAGAGGCCATATCTCGCTGTCGGAACTAACCATCAAAAGAGACCATTCATTAAATCAATGCAAAAGTTATTAAAAGTTTTTTAATTGAAAAATCAATTGTCGAACAAATGGTGACATCTATTGACTATTGGATGAAACCATTGAAACAGAGGAAAGTCTTCTCTCAAATAACAGTACAATAAATAACGAAATCAAAAGCCATTGCAATCTGTTGTGAGGTTTTCGTATTGAAAGCAAAGGCACTTTCAATCACAACCCCAACACTGTATGGCATAACGTAATGTATGTGTGACTCAAGCCCTGACACTTTGTTTATGCAAAGCGTCGACACATAATATGGCGAACCCATAGATATATAGGCCGTCCATAGGATTAAAGCAAAAAATTTTTTAAAAATCCAAAAAAGCCCCTTAGAATGACCCACCTTAAGAAACTTCTCAACGGCATCCTTGGCCACATCCAGGAGCGTAGGTCTGGCCCCGAAGTGGGTCCTCTGGTTCATAGACCCACTCGTGTCGATGAGGAACACTATTATAGTCATGTTCTCACTTCACAGCCTTAAAGCCAACTGAGGCTAGCATTGAGTCCAACACTCAGTCGATGCAAACACAGCTCAAACTCAACGCAACTCTCACTCAAACGCCTTCCCATTGCCTGACGTTATGTCAAAAAACATATAAAATATAATATTATTTTAATACAAGTTTTCTAAAACAACTCTCAATACAAACGACAAACACATTGATTCTGAGCTATTATTTTCTCAAACAGTTATCACTTTTTCAGTCATCTGTTTATAATATTTAAAGCCATTCAATCGTTATCTCAATTAATAATATTTTTTCAAATCATTTCTTTAGTGAAGAAACACTTTTTGGCCTAAAATTCACACATACAAAAAGTACGTTTTTTAGGGTCTCATCAAAAGTTGCAAAGAATTATATGGTTCTTAAGAATGAGAGGGTCTGTAAGAGTCCCCCCTTAGAGAAGTCATTACTTTACGAAAGGGTCCCAAAAACTTGTAATTTTATTTTTGGCACTCATTTTATTATCTCTTCATTCAATAAATGTTTTTATTTTTCAAATTATATAAAAGTTATTATTTTTTGGTTTACTTTTGAGATAAATATTTAAAAAACATTTCGGTTTGAAATTTTTTTATTAGATTTGAATGCATTTAAATGTTTGGCAATTCTTGACTCAAATATCAATTAAGGAGTCCTTTAAAGTGCTTTCATTCAAACAATCGTATATTTAATTAGTTTTTATTTTTCAAATATAACTCAATTGAAGGAAAGGGTGAATAACACCATTGAAACGAATATAACACAAATGCCATTGGATTTGAGTTTGCGAAATATGTTTACAAATATTGGCAACAATTTTAGTGAATATAATTGCATGAAATGGTATTTAGTTATCTATTGAGGGATAGGAGGAAATGCCTTATATACCCCTATAGGCTATTCACCACTAGGTATGCAGTGCCCAAGTCATACACACCCGTCCTATTCAATGCATATTGTTTGGACAGTCGTCTTTCAGCACAATAATCAATATTTAATTTAATCTCAAAATAGTTTATAAAATGAAATAAACAAAAAATATTCAAATAATCGATTCATTGATTCGTTAAAACTATTTCAATATATTTTAATTGCTTTTATAAAAAAAATTTATATTCAATAAAATAAGAGACGATTTTTGAATAAAAAATCATTCATGACTTGAATGGAAAAAATTATTTAAATGTTTGTCAAAATTGAGTTTTTTTTGTATTTTATTTAATTATGTCTTCATTTCATTTGAGATTTCTTTCTATTTTTTGTGACATTTTATTGAATTTTTCCATCAAATTATACCCAATCAAAAGAATCTCTCTCTCTCTCTCTCCCTCTCTCTCTCTCTCTCTCTCTCTCTCTCTCTCTCTCTCTCTCTCTCTCTCTCTCTCTCTAGCTCTCTTAATCCCTGGGCTCATTAAGTGCTAAATAATAGCTAAGAATACAATTAATGACAAATTTATGAGATTTAAAGATAAGAGAATTGTAGTCAAGAATCGATTGGTTTTGTCTATACTAGACTTGTTTTAATACAATCTTCACTTCAATTCAATCTTCATTTTAATCATTCAGTCTTTCAGTGACGGAATCATCACTTCCAACAAACGCTTGAATATTAGGTTAAGACAAAAATAAATGTTTTATTCTATTATTAAATTAATTAATAGGTTTGCATTTGATTAGGAACTGACCAAGGACATGACATGTATGCATTGAAGAGCCTGGATGACATTGAATTGTAAGCAATGTTACGCCACTGTTGTATCGATTCTTTAAATACCTCAGACGTCAAGAATTGTAATAAACTTTGTGTTCAATTATTAACACATAAATAATGTCTTCAAAGAATGATATGTTAAGTGAAAAACACATCAAATGTATACAAAAGGGAACGAAATAATCGTAAATGTCTTACCGTTTTTGATTGACATTATATTAAATCTTTTTTAATTAGTTTTTCAAATAACTCGAAAGCTTTTAATTATATAAATGTGAAAATATTTTTATATAATTATTTATAATTAATTTCAATTAATTTAATGTAAAATTAAATTAATTAAAAAGTCTTCACATGAAATGTAATGCAATTAAAACATTTGTTTTCATTTAATACACAAAACGTTGTTTATTTCAACGCAAAGTCGTATCAAAAAGGCCTGAATTGTGTGAAAAGTGTGGGAAAAGTGTTTGTTTGTTGTCATTCACTCTTATATTCATTCTTATATTTCACGTGTTTTTCGTTATTTCGTTTGTCATAGAATTTGATTCAATTCTTACATATATTTACCACAAATGTCTTCGTCTACGAAAAAGACAATCAATGGCAGGGAATTGGATGAGGATTTTTACACGAAGAGCAAAAGGCACTGGGACAATATTGATGCAAACGTAGGGGGAATGTTAGGGGGATTTTCAAGGATTACATTCGTTGACATCAAGTCATCCAAACGTTTCTTAAGTAAATATTTCACAGAATTAGACAAAAAGAATGAGTTCTTCGACACCAAAGTCGATGTCAACCAAACACAACAACAGACGCGAGCACTGGATTGCGGCGCAGGTATGATATGACTGTCCATCCAATGCATTCAAAGGGTCTCATGTCTTAGGCATCGGAAGAGTTACCAAACATTTATTATCGAAATTCTTTGATTGTGTGGACCTATTGGAACAGAACCAGAACTTCTTGAATGAGTCGAAAGCATATTTGGGACCAAATCTGTACAAAAGAGTCGACAAACTATACAACTGTGGTCTACAAGACTTCATACCCGACCCCGAAGTCAAGTATGACTGCATTTGGTGTCAATGGGTTTGCGGTTATTTGACGGACGAAGACTTCGTCACATTTCTGGTCAGATGTAAAGCACAGCTCAAACCCAATGGCGTTATCGTTGTTAAAGACAACACCACCTCTTCGGACGACAGCGACGCCGACCATATGGACAGTTCGGTCACTCGACCGCATCGGCTGTTCGTCGATATCTTCAAAAAAGCGAATTTGACTCTAATTTGTGAACGAAAACAATACAAAATGCCTAAAGGGTTGTATCCCGTGTCCATGTTCTCACTCAAATAGCCAGCCCTTAATCCCAGTCTTTAATCCCAGCCCTTAATCCCAGTCTATTTATCTAAAGTAAATTCTTTTGCAAAAGTTTTATTTAAATATCGATTATTTCGATAAAAATATAATTATTTTTGTGTGAATTCGTTATAAATTGTTTGCAAAATTTCGTAATTATTTGTGAATAGAAACAAATTCACGAAATTGTTGACAACTTTAAGGCTTCCCAACAATAGTCTGTCCGGCGCTAAGCCACAGATCAGTTGATTTGTATCATCGATGAGATAATCACTTAACCATTGAAAGTGTGACAAGAATTTGTCGATCGAATCGAAACGTCGAACACAGACAACGGTTTGCATCGAGTCTTCGTGTCTGAGAACTGATTCACACAATTCATTGAAGGAGTGGCTCTTTTGGAAGTCAATCGGAAGTAAGATATCTTTCAATTCAATTGATTCACTTTGGAATCGATTGCAGCGATAGTTAGAACCGTTGGAATCATTAAAAACTGCGGATATATTCAAATCAAAACTTCTTTTGACAATTGATCGAAATTCGAGTTTAATTTTTTGCCGTTCATTAGAGTTAAGAATTGGAATCACATGTTCTTCGGAAACGCTGCCATCAGTTGATTCAAAGAGTAAAATGAGACCAAAAACAGTATCGAAACGATGTTTGAAGTCTTCTCTGATATTGATGTCAAACATAATTGTAAAACTGAACGGAATTTCAGTTAATTTGAACTTTTGTTCATAACTTCGGTTTGAAATTCTTGTTATACTTAAGGGAACGTCTTCTGACAGGTCTGTCATTATCTCGACATCAGAACAAATGTTGTCATCGAAATTGAAGACTTTTTTGATGTTTAGATCGTCTTCTAATGTATTTAAGGCAAGAATATAGATCTGTGCCATAGAAGTGATCGACAAATCATTCTTCCTTTCATTCATAAGCCATTCAAGAGTTGATAAAAGAATTTGTTTCACAGAAACACTAATGGGTTGGTAATAGAGGACAGCCGTACAACAGTCCAGTGCCCGACCACTCGAATCGATCCAACGCTTAGAGTTATTATGAATTAAATTCAAGAGAAAAACCAATTGATCTTCGCTTAAATCCAAGTCTTTTTGTTTGAAAATCCATTCAAAAACAAACATAAATTCTGTAAATTCGTTGACAGTTTTGAAAGTTTCCGTTTCCGATAAATTACACAATCTTTCAATAATTTTATGTGTCGTTCCTTTTGCTAATTGTTTAGATGTATTGAACAAACTTATTGAACGCCTTAACTGTTGTTCGGGTGCTTTGAATATAACACTAATAAGCAGTTCTTGGATTTCATTCATAGCATCAAAACGTTTGGTATGAATTGAATACAAGACTCGATAGAGACTATTGGCAGCCCTTATGTTATGACTCGAACTAAGACTTATTAATGGCTTTAAACACATTAATAGGTTTTGATTATCGATTGACATCTCGTTAAGTATTGACAGCTTCTTCTCCTGAGTGTCGGGTCCGTCAAAAGGTGTTATTTGGAGGAATGAGCTCTCAATAGAAGTAGGCTTTGCTCTAATTATAATACTTTTGGTGTAGTCTAAGGCCAGTAATCTATGTGCTATGGAAAGGGATGGATGTGTGGCCACTATTGTTAACTGCTTGAGAAGAGTTTGTTCTTCTAATGTCGAAAACAACTCCAAACCGAACGACAGAAACAATTGTAGCGCCAAATGAAACCAATGAACTTCAGAACTGACAATCATTTGGTTCAAAAATGGCTTAAAAATCATGAGTGAAATTACTTCTTGGAATCTTTGGTCGCGAATCGCAACAAACAGTTGACATAACGTGTGGTATAAGTCAAGTGAAGTCAGATTCGCCAAATTCGAGACAATATTCTTAATGTCTTCAGTACTAACAGTGATGTTATTGAGTAATGAACTCATAATTAATGTTTGATTGCTTTTGAATTGCTTTCTATTGTAAGCGCTTTCGAGTAATGCCTGCAATGAAGAAGTGTATCAAAAGTATGAAAAAATCGTTTATTAAAAAAACTATTAAAATAATAGATAATAAATGAATAATAAAATAAAAATTAGTTATTAATCGAGTGAATGATATCACTTACAGGTGTTGTGCTCCCGATCTCTCTCAAGCATTCAGTTGAAGCCAAACCTATTATTGTTTTAGGTTTTTGTGAATTTTTAATAAACAGTTGAATAACACTATCGAATAATTGACTTAAACACCAATTATCTTCTGTCTACAAAACAGGGGTAAAGAAATTGAAACAAAAAATTAAAACCAATAACAATAAGTTCTTTGATTCAAATCATAGGCACGTAATCGTGTGATAATCGTTGAGACAATTTTGTTGATAAAAATAAAAATCATTTCACAAATCATTAAAAATATTTTATTTTTTTTCTTCTTCGCTCTGAAGAGACACTGAGTTCAAAGTCAAGGCACAGAATAACGAGTGATTTGAATAATAATTGAATAATTGAGAAAAGCAACAAAAAATGGTTTTTCAATTGTTTTGAATACCTTTTCTGAATGATAGGTAATTATTACGGTTGTTGTGATTAAGTATTTTTGACGAATCCAATCACTCTTCGTTGAAGAGCCATAAATGTTGATCAATGAACCGACCGTTTGCTCCACTCTATAGACAATACAATCAATTGTTAAATCAATTTTCATTGTTATTATTATTTATATTTAGAGGACAACACTTTGACAACACTTCCGTCAAAGTAATTATATTTAGACTATTTCTCAAACAATTTATTTGACTGCAAATAGAGTGCAAAATATTATAACAATTTATTAATCATTACTCAATTTTAGACTAATTTTTGCTAATTTTAATTAAACAAATAAATAATTAATTAATTAATTGATTACACTTTAATTGTATTATATTTATATAAAGGTCTCGAAAGTCAAGTTAAAAAAAACATTTGTTAAGGTTTTGGGATATTCTCTGAATTTTTTTCCTCAATTTAATTGGTTTATAAGAATAAGAATTGTCTGAAGAATTGGTTTTTCATTTTATAATAAAGTGAAGACAATCTGAAAAAAACAAAATTTGGGAAAATTTTCGCAACAATTGATGGGAAAAAAATTAGTTCAGTTTTTTAGACCAGAGCTTATAAAAAGAATTATAGCATAAGTAAAAGAAAATAAAAATAACATTACATTCAAAAGCCATTGAATGATGTATTGCCTGAGTATTAGTCATGTATTTCCTAAGTATTAGTTGAATGGAAAAGAAGTCGAAAATAATATCATAAATATTACGGGTTTTAGTCATCAATCAGTTTTAGGATTTTTGTTCATTTCGTAAAACTATAATAAAATGAACAAAAAATTGGTCCAAATTGTTGGCACCGATTGGGGTCAGGTATTCACTGGTCGGACACAGTTATTAGAGGCCATTAACGGACTATTTATTCAATTTAATAACTAATAAATTGAGTAAAAAATAATAATTTTTTATTTATGAAAAGCGATTCAAATGATTGATAACATTATTATTAATTGAATTCATATTTATATTCAAATCAATGAAAGACGGATTTGACCTCAAATACAGTCATATTGTGTGCCCAAACCACAACCACATCCCATCCCAGCCCATAACCAACCGTTCGGACCACTGATCGACGAAAACGATAATCAATTTTAATGTTATTAAAACTCAATATTTTTTCGCCAAAATTCAATGAATACTAAGTTTTGGTTTTTTTGTAAAACTTTTTCAAATAATTATTCAAAACATTTATTAAACTTAAATGATTTCATATTATGAGGTCAGGGGTCATAAGGGGTGAAATGACTTACTTATTGTTGTCGAAGAAGGGAACCAATTGTTCGAGAAGTGATAGCAAGTGAATGACCAGGTTGTCATTGATGTCATCATTGCATAAGTCCTTAAGAATGTCTAAATATAAATCATTTTCATCGCTATTGTTGTCATAAATGTTGTGACAAATACTCAAGTATTTGTCAAACCATTGATTGTCGCCCAAAACAAGACTTTTTGTTGATTTGTCTTTACTTTTATTCATATTTATTGTTCACATATTTTATTAAACTTTTTATTTGAAAAATTTATTAAATAATAATACAAAACAAAATTCAAATTCAATTACAGATTAAGTGTTTTTTGTTTTGTTTTACACAATATATCAAAAATAGGAGACATTTATTGCGATCACAAATAAGTGAAAAATTATATATTTTTAAATCAAATCAAACATTAAATTGTTTTTTGTTTTTTAGTTATCTTTTTGTTTATGTATTGATTGAAAATAAAAACAAAATTCAAGTCAAAAATACCGACAAATAATGGGTGGAAATGATTGAAGCGATAATAAAATAATTATTTATAATAAAAATAATAATAAACTTATTATTAATGAACGACAATATGAATAGACATTGAGATATACATCACATGTATAGACAAATCACTGATAGGTTTGTAAGAGACGGACGTTTGCACTGAACTGACACTGCATTTACTGGCACTCAATCGCACATTGATTTCCATTCATATCATGTTTGACAAAAAGTTTCAAAATTCAATTCTCGTTTGAATTTTTCACTTTTGTTTCGTTAAAAATGTTTTTTATATTAAATGTTGAGTTTGTTTTGTGTGACAAAGTTTTACATTAAGAAGACATTGAAAAACATGTGTTTTGTTTACATAACAATAGCATTGATTGGCCGATGAATGCATTGAAAGTGATGTCTCACTTCAAAGCCAATCAAATGCAAAGCAATCGCTTTTGTGGCGCAAAGGTTTAAACCTATTATCATTCAATTGATAATAAACTTTGCGTTTAATATCTGTTCACAAATTAGTTAATTTTCATATAATATGAACAAAATTTCTAATAAAAATCAATGCATTTTAACAGAAATTATTTCAAAATAAACTCTTTTTTTCAACAAATTATTAAATGTTTTTTGTTTTCCTCTTTTCTATAATGGGTTTGAATTTTAAAATTAAATTTCAATTAATTAATAAAATTTGACTAAAATTGTTAACTATTCTCAAGACGTGGCCTTTAATTCGGTTGTAGTCAGGGCTGCGTTTTCGATGCTACCGATCAGATCCCTTTCCCTTCTCTTGTCAATTGTGGCCACTTTTGGTATTTTATTACTGGCAGACAAAGAGTTATATATTGATCCAAAACCATTGAATCCCTGAAAGCCCAACACTTCAGGACTTCCGGAATCGAAGAACTCGTCGTCAATAGGGCTGAAGACATCGCCACCACTTTCTCGTTCATAGACCGAACTCTCTTCTTGGTTGGGGTTCGTAGAACTGGGAGTCTTTTCTGGTCTGAATGTCCCGCCTCGTATTACTTCGAAATTTCCACTTCCCATAAGCCCTAACTGCCGGCCCTCAGATGCAAAGTGTGTCCTCTGGTGGGGACGTCGACTGCGTCGGTAGTTATAGCGACTTCTCGACCTCACGCTCTCGTCTGAGGAGTGGTCAGAGAGGGAATAGAGTCCAGAATCGGCTGAATCTAATTTGTCATCTTTTTTGTCTTCTTTGTTATCATTTGTTTCATTGATGTCTGAAATGTCGTCATTTCGAGGAAATCTCATTCTAGACTTTCTGCCCGACCTCTTGAGGAACAACACTCTCGAGGCTCTCGGAGTCGACTCGTGCGGGAAATGTATGAATGATTTGTCGTCCAATTGATCATCGCTTATATGTCTTCGATATCTGCCAAACCGTTTCCGGTCATCGTTTTCGGTGGCGTTTCTGTCGCGCAAACGTCTGAAGAGATTAATTGGATTCAAATAACTAAGAAATCGTCTGAAACGCGACGGCTCTTCGTCTTCCTCGTCCTTCAGCAGATCCGATAGATTGATACCACCGGGCAATTGGTTCGGATTCTCTTGAGGCTCCTCTTGTGATGTGGACTGTTGTGTCTGTTGAGGCATCATAGCATAGGGCATACTACCCATGCCTCCCATGCCTCCCATACCACCCATACCTCCCATGCCAGCCATTCCACTCATTCCTCCCATAGGAATAGACATTGGGGACATCTGCGAGAAGCCTCCCATTGGGTTGTATGGCATCATCATTGGCATCTGCATTGACTGAGCGCCTTCCATACTACCACTGCTCATGGCATTACTACTGGCCGATGATTGCGTGTCTTTACTTCCCTGCGCTGAACCGGACGCCGAACCATACATTCCCGGCATATATCCAAAATTACCGGAATATCCGCCATAAGAATAAGGAGAAAAACCAGCGACAGAACTGACTCCAGGAATTCCTGTATAGACAGGTGTCGGACCACTCATACTGGCAAACATTCCTCCCATTCCTGAACCACTTCCATAGCCAGCGGCCATAGGAGACAGACCATACACTCCGGAGTTTGACATCCGAACGATATTATTAGTCGCCGGAACGCCTAAATCGGTTTGTCTTCTTTCGCGCCGTTGTCTCAAACGTCTCAACATGTTTAAGGGGTTGAGTCGACTCAGGAATGTTCGCCTGGGCTTAGACTCTGACGTCTGCTTCTCTTGTGTTTTCTTTGACTGGTCTTGAAATGACTGCAAATGTTTTTGACTCATACCTAATGCAAGTCTATTAGAGTCCTGTAGGCCTGACATCAAAGGCATCGGACGTATTATAGGCAAACCAGCCGTAGCCGTATTCATAAGACTGGCCACATTCGCAGTTCCCGCCGGTATTGTGATATATCCCACATGTTTATACCCGGGTGGAGCTGGCAATTGACTTCCTTCCGGTGCCGGTGAGAAGTTCTGAAGACCATTCATCGGAAGCGATTGACTATTGGACAGTTGAGAAGATAATTGTTGATTGAAGTTAGAGCCCAGTTGTTGACTACCCGACCCATAGTTAGACATTTGTTGTGCATTAAATTCCTGTAAATTCGCCAACATTTCTGACTGTGATTTTTGTGCCAAATTATAAGGTAATGATTGGGAAGACATTGACAACTGGTTCAATAAATTCTGGTATTCACTGTCCGACACCGAACCTGACTGTCCCATCTGGTTCTCATTCAAGGAATTGCCGTTAAGTTCTTGGGATTGAGCGTAGGATTTGAATAATTGTTGGATTTCCGGAGAAAGCATTTGTTGGTCTTCACTAAGCATTGGATACGAAGGCTTTTGGCCTTTATTTAACTGATAGTCTTGTATTTGGGGACTTCCGTTGGCCGGGTATTCTGAATCAGAATCAGCTGATTCAGTGGGTTCGGGCGGTGCCAAGTCTTCAGATGTCTCTGAAGAGGACTTCAAAAACTTGGACACATCTGAGTCACCGGACAGTTGTTTGTAGAAGTTCTGACGACTCGCTTCGGCAGAGGGTTGGGATTCACCGGAATAGTCATCACTTCCGGTATTTGTGTTCTGTATGTATTTGTTATAGCGGGCATTGGATCCCATGTCAAACACATGGTGAACGGACGAGTCCTGGCTGGTGTCGGCACCGACAGAGTCCTGTTTGACAGAGGTTTGGTCAGAATATGATGAGACGGACGGGTAGTTATAGTTATAATGTGTTATCCCATAACCCGGCCCATCATAGTCGCCATTATTGTTTGTATAGCCCATACGTGTTAGTACAAGACCCGGATCTACCTGTTGTTGATCAGCGCCGACACTTTGCGTGTTCTCATATCTGTCGGGAAGTTTAGCTATCAATGGTTTAGCGATTGGAACGAACCCGGAGTTCGTGAATTGAGCGGTAGTGGGACTGTATGTCTGGTGTGATGGCAGACCTATCCGTCAAACGAGACAAATATAATCAGTTAATGAGTTCTGAAGCGCTTTTGCACTCAATCTGAGTGTTAATCAAAAATATAATTGTAATGACTTTAGAGATAGTAATGAGAAATAACGACTGAATTATAATGACTTGAAATGAAGAGAACTTTTCATAACTATTGAGTAATCAATGGATTTGAAAATTGGTTTTATATATGAATGCGATTCACAACTCATTTAATAGACATATAATTATCGTTTCGTGAGTTAGAGAAGACATCGACTTATATACCCATTCATGCATTCGATGGCATTCGCTTAAAATGCAATTCATTTTACATATTATTTGCCATTTTTATAGTCTATCCCAACATATACTCTATTAAAAAGTCTCTCAAATATTAATTCTCGCCTAAAGAAAGAGTAAATGATTTTCTGTCGTTAGAATCGATGAAAAAAACTTATATCAATTGACTGTCAATCAGTTCACAAGAATAGGTGGTCCGTAAATACACCGTTTATACACTGGTGATACTTATGTGGCACACATAAGAAGGCTTAATCGTCGGGCGCTGTATTGGCTAAGAATGAAATACCATAACTAATGCAAAGTTATTGCCAATACTTGGCAATACATAACGATTTCAATGGATTTGATTTCAATGAAAAACTATATAAAAATGCATTTAATTGTTTGAAAGTTCACTTCTCTTCAGACATTGCCAGCAGTTATTTGTTTGCAATTTATGTTTATATTGTTTTCTACTTCACTTGCATTACATTATATGAATAAAACATTTTACACAATATTTATGAATTTGAAATAGTTTTAAATTGAGGCAAAAATTGAGGCAAACGAACGGTTTTGGGATTTATTACGAATTAAAGTTCACTTCAAATATAATAAATGTTTTGTACTATAATTAGATTTTTTTATACTTTTCTTTGGTTTTCCGCAATTAATAATTAATTTTGAAAACTGTTTTTAAGAGTAAAATAGAAATACTTTTTTGAGTTTAAGATTATTTTATAAATGAGAATAATATTAAAAATCACTTCATTTGGTTTCAACGTCAATACAATGTATTGTTTTTTGCTATCAAATAATTAAATAAAGATTTCATTCAAATAAACATATTTTTAAAAATAAATAAGATTTCAAACAGTAATTATAATCCGGATTATTTTATTTGTTTTGTATCATCTTTTGTGTTGTAATTAATTATAATACGATTATATAAATTATATTTCAATGAATGAAAACTAGAATTAAAATCATTTTTCAACTAATAATTAAAGTCTACAAATATTTGTATTTTTCATATTATGCTTCAATGCGTTGAAAGCATTGAAGGCATTGTTATTCAAATTAATTGAATTCTTCTAAACTTTTAGTGATTATTGTCCTATAATTTGAGAATAATTCACAAAAAATATTAATTCAGTTATAATTTTGACAGTTTCACAAAAGGGGTTTTCAATGGCTTATAATTAAGGGTTAAGATCGAAAATCAAGTTTTTTCTTCTATTAAGCACTCAATCAAAAATTTTGTCATTTTTAAAATGCAATTCCAGTCACAAATACCTTTGAAAACAAAAACATAAAAAACATTTACAAAAAATACGACATAAATAGCAAAGGTATTGAAAAAATCAAAACATTTTAACGGTTATAGACTTTTTGTAACAGTGTTTGCATTTCAAACCAGAATTAATGACTGATTTGTGATTTCTTCAATAGATTTGTATCACAAGAATGAGAGGAATTGCAATGAATTGCATTGAATTGTATTGAATTGCATTGAGTTTTACATTCAGTTATAGTGTGAGTGATTCACATGTGATATAATTGCCAAAACTTAATGCCAAAAATCATATAAAAACTGATTTGAAAAACAAAATAAATGGCACAAAACATGAAACACATGTCATGTCAGCCAAAATTGAGGTTCAATTTTAGCCAAACTCTTATAAGACGTTTGAAATGTGGAAAATTCTTTACTTTATTACATAAAAATTCTTTGGCTTTATATTTATTGATATCTGTTTTGATGATAAGGGAAGTACTGTTACATGAGTTCATATTTGCTCACATTCTCTATAATATTAATTTATATCAAGTTTTCAGAAAAGTATTCCCAAAGGGAATGGTATTTAAAGTGAATGAAACATATAATACATTCGTATTATTAGTGTATTTTTGTATAGATTTTATAAACTGAAAACAAATTTTTTAGACAGAAGTTAAAAAATAATATGAAATCCAGTTTTATATAACGATTTGGATTTGTGTAATGCATTACATAATGAATCTGCACCTGAATTATCATTAGCTCTACTCTTTATGGCATATGTATAGCAACTATGCATTCAAAGCACATATAGTTTATTGAGTTACACGAACTCAATGTCTTTGCCTTGACTTTGACTTTTGGGTATTTAGTTATGCAATAAAATAGTCAATAATTTATATTTTGAGTTAATTATAATAAAGAGCACTGGAAGTGGTTTGTCGGCACTGGAAGGGGCCGACCTCTTATTATAACTGCGCTTATGATTAACTATGAGTCCTTTGTTGGGAATATTAAAATAGCAAAACATTGACTGAAAATGATTTTTTAATTCAATATTATATGACTCAATGAATGACAACTATTTCTCAGATAAAAACAAAACAATAACAACAAAAATCATAAAACTTTTGGCGGAACTAAAATATATTAAATATTTGATCCATTATTAAGTGTTGGACTAAAACAAAAACTAAAACTAAAACAAAAATATCACAAAAACTATATCTTTTAAAATCAATATTGAGTTCAAAGAAGAGACAAATATTTCTCAATAAATGAAAATATTCTTTCATATAATTTTGCCAAAAATTATTTCCCAAAGGAATTGCTATTCAGTTTCATTGTGTTATGACTCCCTGTGCTATCATTCCAGACAGCATTTGCTTCAATGAAATCCGTGTATAAATCAATAAATATATTTTCGATTTATATTACAAAAAATTACAATTTTGAAAGATTTTTGACATAATTTTCATTAAAAATCATAAAGTGTTTGGTTTTTAATTAAAAAATGACCCTTTTTTGACAAAAAATGGTTATTCAATGAAATAGTTATTGTATTAATATTTAATAATTGTTCAAAATTTTAAATCTTTATAAATATTTGACCGAAATATCATTTGTTCGACATTTTTACGTTCAGTCAAATTCATAACCACTTGAACTCTCTTTAATAACGAGGACTTAATTCAAAAACATATGAAAAATAATTTTAAATATAATGAATTTAATTCATTTCCAATGAATTTAATTTGGAGAGAGAGAGAGAGAGAGAGAGAGAGAGAGAGAGAGAGAGACCAAGACCTGTATTGGTTAAGAATACTCTTCATAAGGATCAAAAAAGTCATAAATTTTGAGAAAAATAAAAATAATCATTCATTGAGTGCTTCCCTCATAAGTGATGCAGATTTAGGTGAAGTTCACATAAATTATATGAACACAAGAGTTGAAGAATTTTATGTTAATTATTGTAAAAAATTTGATTTTTCTTATATAAACGAAAAGTTAAAATGAAAAATCAAATGAAAAATATTTTTTTTAATCAGAAAACATCTCTCTTTTATGCCCCGAGCAGTTAACGGAATATTTTCTTCTCATAACCTAACCATAAAATGCATAAATAAGAAAATACTTCAAACATTTTTCGCTCAAACTATAAATTAGTTTAAAGTTAATGAAGAATAAGAAAAATAACAAAAATCTTATAATTCGAAGACTTTTTCAATTATAGTATATATTAGTTATAGAAAAAAGTTTTGGAAATGAAATATTCAGGAAAAAATGTTTGCTATAATGAGATATTCGTTAAGTGTATAGAACTCACGCCGTCGTTAAACTAGCACAAGAGCACTGGCACATATTGATAGTATAGGTGCGCTTATAGTCCTATTGATTATGTAATCGGCTTTCAAAATACGGAACTCATTGACAGAAAGGCAAAAACACATTGAAAAATGCGAATAACTCTCTCGATATGTGTGTGGAGTTCAAGTTCATCAGCTCTGGGCACAGGTATTAGAATCAGTTTGGACTCAATTAATATTCAATTTGATGTTTGAGCCACAAATTGATAGAATAAGAGATTATAATATAGAGAGAAAACAACAAAATTGATTGAAATGAATGAATAGATATTATGTTTAACACATTTTTGTGGCTTTAAATAAAAGTTATGTTAATTTCAAATCCTATTAAATATTGTTTTCTATTATTTATTCAATTATAAAATTCTCTTTAATTCCAAGGATTTTATAATAATATTATTACTTATAATAAAAATCTCTGAAATAAATCTCAGAAATTATTATTTTTCTAACACTTTGAATGCATTCAAAGTCAATGGTATTCTCTATTGTTTTCGACACTATATTCAAAGTGAAGACAAAAAAAGTGATTTTTATGAACAATCGATGAATAAAGTGATGAGAATGAAAGAAATGGATGAAATGTATGAGAAAATTAGTTACCATTCCTGTGATGATCCGATTCTGTACTATTAGATGATAATGATTTTTGGTTGTCTTGATTTTGAGCAAATATCAAGTGATGTGAGAATGAAAATGTCATTAATAGACAAACTCTTGCAAACGATCCCATGATTGCAAACACAGTTTACAACAGTTGTGATGAATATAAAAGTTTGCAATTAATTCAAAGTCAAAACCAAACGAAACTTTTTTTATATAAATCCAAAAAAACGACACAAAATATAGTCAAAGATTTGTCGATTTAATCATAATATCATTGAATGAATAACTTTTTGTTGTATTTTTAATAAGAAAATCACTCTTTAATTGAAGACATTAATGAAAACTAATTGTCTGACGAACAGCAGTATTGGACAGACATCAAAAGGCAGGCAAAGAGTTACCTGAATGTGGTATAAGAGCTACCGATTTGTTAGTAATCAGTCTTTCAAATGATGGCTTCAGTACTGTTGACACGCTTTTGCTTCACTCATCGGTGCGGTTAGTGAACCATAAAAAACATGATCTGATGGGCCGAACCCATTAACGGGACGTAGAGTACATACCTGGCCTGTTATGCACTGCAATGCACTAACGGTACCTTTTTTGCATACAGTGTGTATTCGACACACATTTTTAGTACAAAATTTTTTAAGTGATTGCAAAATAATTTAGTTTTTTAGAGAATATATACAAATATTTTCATGTTTTTCTCAATCATTTCGTTTCAAAAGTCGGTATTTTTAATGAAAAAATTGTTTATTTTCAATATTTTTCTTTAAACTAAAACATTGAAAATATCTGAAAATCTAATTGAAATGACTTATATATTCCGTGACATTTACTACAAATAAAATACATTTTCTCTAATCTATGCATTAATTTTTTATATGAAAAATACAAACCATTTATAAAGAAATTTAATTTAAATTAACGCAAAAACTCATAAAATGATTAATTTTTTAACGAATACTCAATTCAATTGAAGTTATGAAATATTTTGTATTTATTCTAAAATTTTGTATTCATTACAACTGTATATAAATGTCATTAAATATTATTCTTAATTCAAAGTTGGACCCTGATCATGAATTATCAAGGTCTTCCAATGTTATTACCACTAACCTCATAACAGAGTGTAACGACTGGCCCAAAGTGCCCGCCCTTTCATTACAGACTGTTTTTTATAGGATTGAAGATTAAAATAATTAATTGTTTTTCGAAAATTAATTTTATTAATGATTTGGTTGTGTTTTGAATAGATTTTTCACTTAATTAATTTTTTTGTCAGATTTTTTAGATAGAAATCTCACTCTTTTGTCAAGAATAAAATCAAAAAATATTATTCATTTGATAATAAAGTGTTAAAAAATGATAAAATTTGAATAAAGATATAAATGATTGAAAAGATATAGAGATTTTGAGCAAAGATTTTTTGCCTGAAGTAATGTTAATATAAAATCGAGATTTTTGTCAATACAAAAGAATCTGTTTTTCTGATCGATATTTGTTATATTTTTGACGATTTGTTCCTTAATATAACTTTTATTGATTTGATTACAATTTTATATAAAAAATGGAAAATTTTTGAAATTTTTTTGAATTTTCTAAATAAATGCTCAAAATAATTGTCGGTTAATTTGAAGAGAATTTAATGAAAATAATTTTAATTAATTAATTAAAAGCATTAAATATTATCGACAATTAAAGGCTTATAAAAATCTAAACCCATTTAAGAGTTGCAATAAAAAGTCAAAACACATATTGTGTATAATATGCAGAAAAAAATGCATTGATTTGTTAAACAACTATTTTATGAATTCAAAAAATATAGAGTTTTTTGTATTTCAACCTAAAAATAGATTTTTATGTTTTTTCTTAATGTAAAGCAATTAATGGTTAAAAACGATTAAGTTTTTTAAATACGAAATTATAAGAAGAAATTATTGGTATAAAAAGGGGCGCAAAATATTATATGGATTGTTGTCGACCTTAATGACAATGAAAAATGCATTTCTGTATTGAATAAGATTTCGAAAAAAAGGTTTTTTTCAAAAATTATAATTTCATGAATTTTGAGAAAACGTTGGATTGAATGCGAAATTAGTGTCAATAATAAGAAAAAATATATTTTTCTCCTAAATCTGATTTAAGAGAACTTATGTTTTTGTCACATATTTTGCTTTTTTCGTTGTCTTTAAAGAAAATTGATTTTTAAATAATAAATGATTTTTTTGTTGTTGTCTTGTGTGAGAACAACCCGGCGGCTAATTATGGCATTTAAGCGAAACGCGACAACTTTTCATAAAAATATCATTTTTATGAATGATTTCACAATTGAAGTGAAGATAAAATATATTTATAAACAGTAATAATATATGGGTTTTGAGTGAAATGAAATATTCATAAAATTAATTATATTTAAATACAGAGTATATTTCAGAGTATAAAACATGTAAATATTTTTGTGTAAATTTTTGAGAAAAAAAAACTCTAAAAATATAAATAAATAAAAATTTTAATGACATTTCATTTCGATTATTATTTATTACAAAACATTTTAAGGCATTTATGGAAAACAGAGCACAAAGTGTTCAATAAAAATAAATATATTTTTAGATTATTTCACAAATAAATTGTTTTTAAAATATTACTCAAATATTTGTTTCATTTTTTTTATTTTTCTCTAAAAATTGTAATTTAAAATAAATTTTAATCAAAAAATAATTCTAATATTTATTCGCAATTTATAGCAATATTTTAGGATTTAATTACAAAAAAACGATTTATTTTTTAAAATAAAATAATTCGATATTTAATAGAAAATGAGATAATATTAAAGACTTATTGATTTTGTTGTTTATTTGTATAAAATTATCACATAATTTGGTTAAGTTATAGTAGAGATAGGGCTAAGAGCACAGGTAAGTGGTCTGAGGAATGTCTTATATGGAAATCTAGGGTTAATTTATTGGTTAATTAAAATGAACATAAATATTGAATATGTATTGATAGCCAAAAAACTCCTACCCTTTTTGCTCATAATATTCCGGAAGGTTTTGAGTGCTTGGCTTTAGAGCACCGTCTCATTAGCCATATATTCGTGAGCTTTAATTGGATTCAACCCTAAACTAATCATTGAGTTATTCACGTTATAAGTGATTTGTGAATATTTCAGTCATTTATTATAATATAATGTTTTTGTATTGCCTTATATTTTGAGTCCGTGTTCTCTAATATTATTAATTCAAAGACTTATTATTAATAATAAAATGCTTTCAAAAACTTATTTCAAATATATTTAAATTTAAAATTAATTTTTATATTTGTTTCAGTCTTTCATTCAATGTTCATATGTTTGGACAATACAAACTGGTTATACCCTTCGAATGACCATGATCAATTATAATATTAGGACAATTGATTGTAATTTGTTATAATTAGCCCCTTATATAAATTGAATAATTTTTGTCAAAACACAATCAAAAATATTTTATTTTATAAAAAATTTTACGAAATTATTGAATAAAATAAAATTACAAAACATTTAAATATTTTTATATAAATACTTTCAAAAAACATATGAAGTTTTGAAATGTTTTCACTTAAAGGTCACTGAAATTAAAGTAGTGTTTGAGAAATGAATCGGAAATATCTGTGTCTTTCATTGCAATCAATTTTAACTGTTTTTATGTGTAAAATATATACGAAAAGCATAGAAATGAATATATTTTATGAATGAATGCGTTCATGAATAGGACAGTAAGAGAAGGCTGTTTACAGACCATTGATTTTGAAACTCAGTGCTGAAGGAATGAAAAGATCGCATCATTTCTACTAATATTGCATTGAGTGTTGCATTGAATACTAGGTCTAATTTTCGAGTTAATTGGATCGGAATAAATGTATTATAATATGATTTTTGAACAAAAGTTCTTCTTTTGTGAGAGTCAGCGGAGAATACGTTTTGAGGTGACATATATTGACTTTAGTGTACTTTGATTTAAATATTGATTTACTGATAGACCGAAAAATTGTTATTTATATTCAATTCAATTATTTATTGTCTCATTCGGTGAGAAAATAACGAAACAAAACAAAAAATTTATAATATTTGCACTCATTATTCAATTCATAATTAATTAATTATTTTCATTGAAAATAGCTTTCGATAATTAATTATATATTTTTGAATTCAAACAAATTTTGATATATGAATGAAGTGTCGACTAATGTCATATCGATTGCATTGAAACCTCTTTATTAATTAAAATCCAAAGAAGAAAAGGTATTGAAATCAATCTTTGAGTGAATTTTTTGCTATAAAATAAGTAATTTAACCAAAGATGAGGTTTTTTGATGCAAAAAAGGTTTATAAAAATAAAAATTCTCGTATCGATTGAGAACTGCTTTTTGAAAAACCAATACTTGAGTGCATTTTTTGCTATAAAACAAAATACTCTATAATTAACTTTGTTTTTACTATTGAAATGTATTTTAAGGTTATATTGGTTTACAAAAATGGTTTTGTTTTTTCAATACAAGAATAAATATAATCAGAATTTTTAAGCAAACATTTCAACATTTTTCTAATTGACTGACTTTTTCTCAAATCACAAGTCTATAGTCTATTGATCTGGAGTTCAATTGATATATTGAAGTATTTTTTTGATTCAAAACAAATACTTTTAGAATAAATTGTGTTTTAATCAACGTTTGACTGCTTTGTCACTTTGTTTTACACCTGAGCTCTCATTTGTCTTAATTTTCAGCTAATGTTTAATTTAAAACTAAATAATAGTTTTTCGCATAAATTATTTCATTAAAACATTTGATCGAAAGCTTGAATTTAAGGTTAAAAATATTGTTCAAAGAATGCTATTTTAAAACAACTTTTTTTTCACTACTTTTGGAATTGAATGAATGAATTGATTTCAATAGAGTTGAAAATACTTTAAAATTTGAATGAAAACACAATTAACTTTTGAAACAATATTATAATTAATTCAAAAGTTAAGTGAATTAAAAATACAGTACTTTTAAAACTTCTTTTTATTTGGTCTTATTGTAAGAAAAGATTTATTTATTTTGTGTTCAATTTTTAATATAATTTGTCGTAAATTTTTTAATTAAAATAAATTTAATTCATATTCTTATTAAACTTATATGACTTTTACTTACATAAAGTGATCACAAATTTCTTCAAAATATAACATTTTGTAATAAAATGTCTCAAAATTGAAGCAAAGTTTCAAAAATGCATAAATTATTCAAAATTTCTATCAATTTATTTATTCATTAAAACTCTGAAAACGTTTTCATAAAATGTTTTCGTGAATAAACTTTTTATTATTTTTCTATTTATATATTAAAACATTCTTTAATTTATTTCATTATTTTCACAAAATATAAGAAATTTTAATGAAATTACGAATTGTTCTCAATTTTATTTAATATTTTCATCTTTTTATACCCCTTTGAAACCCTTAATAATCAACACGATTGTTAAAGTCAATAATATTTTATAAATTCTTAATCAAATGACAGAAAAATATTTACAAAATTACTTTATTTTTGATTTAATTTATATTTATTTAAAATTAACTAAAGTTTTATTTTTGAGCTAAAAATTCAATCATTAATTGATTACAAGAAAAGTTATACTTCAAAGAAGGGATCAGTCTATGGATCAGACCATGGATCAGACGATGCGATCGATTGTAGGCATAGCGAAATATCCGTCAAATTTCATATTTCTTGAGTGAATCAAATGGTTTCGATAGTCATTGGAAGTACAGGAGTCGCCCGTCATCTCATCCATCAACTTAGTTGTCCTTAAAAACGACTCCATCGACAAAGCGATCGCCACTTCCTTATCGATGTCATTGTTTCGAATGCCGTGAATCAAGGAATGGGAGGCACGGGATATGACGGCTGTCATCATGAATATATCCATCGCTATAGTCGACAATCGATACAATTCTTGTTGTTTTTCAATGATATTCTGCTATTCATAAAAATCATGACAATATTGATAAAGGAATAGTAGATATTGACATACCTTTCCATGTATTTGAAGAAGAGCGTCCGTTCCGATGTCTAACTTTTTGACACTGTATTCGAGCCATTCGGCGGCCGGTTGGAGGTTGGGGTGAACATAGCCTACGAGGTCTAAGTCGAGGTCAATGTTGTCGCGCCGGCGTTTGACGGCACCCAAGTAGAACTTGATCATATAGATTGGATAGAGACGGGCCAGTCGGGAGCGCCTCACGTGATCGTGACGCCACTGGCCGTGCATTCGGACCCCACGTAATGCTAAATACATTCTATTATTCGTCGAACAGTCGAGGAATGAGTCGAAGACATTGATCAAGTCGTGGGCCGTCGAAGACATGAGAAAACGTGAGCCAAATATTGAGCGAAGATTTTTGATGACATCGTATGCGTATTCCGTGGCCAATGTCTTGACAGTGAGTGACTCGAGTGAGAAGTCGGCGCCCGATTCAAAACTGTCAAACATGGCTGCACTCATGTATAGCATGGACTCAATGGCATAGATCTTTCGAGTGCTTTCGGACAGTATTTTATGGATGAGCTCACACTCAGACAGACCTAACCGTTCGTTGGTTATGAAGTCGTAGCTATTTCTCAATAACTGCTTCAGAAGGCCTAACACTACGGCCGAAGAACACAACTGTCCACAAGCCTTGACATTCAGTGATAGAATTGCCTTCTCTTGAGATTTGATCACTTCATGAGTTTCTCGTTTTAGAGACAAATCTTGGAATCGGATCTTTTGATACTGGATTCCATAGCTATCGATGCCGTCGTCTTCGATTGTCAGCTGTTCTTTGGGCACAAGAAGTGTAACGATTCCGTATTGGTTTTGTTGTGTCAGTTCTCTCTCTTCGGGAAACTCTTCCGATCGACAAAAGACTAAATAATAGTCATAATTATCTTTAATTATTCTTCCTTTGGAACCACTGATAACCCAGTGATCAAAATCATTGGACAGTTTTGCCTGACTTTCCCATTGGATGTGTGGAAGAGATCCCAAGTTGTCGTTTGGCTCACAAAATGCAAATCCAATTTTGGGCCTCTTTTTCAGTATCTCTTGTTTTAGAGATTCATTCAAAGAAGTGTTGATCGCATAATAAGACATCGAGTTATAGATAATAAGAGGAATCAGTTCTTCGATAATGGATTTGTTGGTCTTAATCGATTCTGTGGTCAATTGGGTTTCAGGTAATGTTAGGTAATTCGTGTCATTGTTGGGATCAATTCGTTTACGTTCTTCAGGAGTGGTGTTACCAAAACACAGTCTGTTCTGATTGGAAGCACCGATCGCTTCGAAGACATACACCATCTCAGAGACACTCAACTGAAACAACTTATAAAAAGCCAACGAATCCAATGTCTGCTCGTCTTTACGTATTCTTGTGAACCAATGTCTGACCATTTCGTACTGATCTGCCATTTCTGTGAACTCTTTGCGATTGTTCAGAAGTATTGGAAACGATAGAAAGTCTTTGTCCAATTCGCCCAAAAACAGCCTTTCAATGAATGGCTCGTATTTCAAGACTTTCTCGATTTTGTCTTTGATTCCAATCGCTTCAATTGGTCTAATGTCCATCACTTTCGGTAACGAAAACTTTGTTTCACCAGAATATCTGTCATCAGATTCTGTCTCAGACCTATCAGTCAAACTTTGGTCAACACTTGTCGTCGTCTTCGGCGATGGACTCGTTGTCGAACTGTTTGACATTGACATCGATTTGCAGATCAAATGATTTGGTTTTGATAGAAGTCGACAACATTTGACTAAATGTGTTGTCGTTCTTCGGTTCCGAAGAAGTCTTAAAGACATGTTTTGACCACAATTTCAAATGAGTTTTTGTTTACAAATAAATTAATTTAAAAGTCATTCAAAACACATGTTTTTCACCAAAAACTTCAATAAATTACGTAAAAAACAATACATTTTATTCAATGAATTTGTAATGAAATCCAGAATTAACTCAAAATTCCTATTCATTTGGTTTTAAAGAATTGAATTCAATTATCATTTCATAAGCTCTTCAAACGAGTTATCAAAACAAATATTAAGAAAATATTTTGTGATAATCTTTGGCCAAAATATTTTCAATTGAGTGACGAAGATGTCCAGAGTGTAACCTCACGATGACCCATTATGACCCATTATGACCTTGCACAGTTGGCTTCGTAATCAATGAACACAACAATAACCGACTGATTGTTAGTTAACATTCAATTGAAAACATTTTAAACAAAGTTTTTTAATAATTATTTTTATTTTTCGCTTCACTTCCACCGAAAGAGAAAGCAATTGATTGATTGAATGGCAAACAATTTGTTGAAAAAAATATCTTTTGATATAATTTCACAAAAAAATTAGAGAAAATAAAGTTTTATAAATCAAAGCATTTAATAAATGATAAAATGAATGAATAATGCATTTATAAATGCCATAATAAAAGTAAAAATTCAGAATTGATTGAACTTTGGATTGAATTTCTCAATAATTTAAATTTTAGTCATTTTTAGTCTAATTATTACTAAATTTATTATTAATAAAAAATTATTTTTATATTCAAAGGATTGTAAATAAAAACTTATCATTGAATCGATTCTTGGTTTGCAATTAATGTCAAAAAGAGTTAAACAAAACTAAATATTTTGATTTCAAGACAATTGATCGTAAAGTCTATCAGAAAAGAGAGCAAATCATTGAATATAAAGCAATAAAAAATGATTTTCTTATCAATAATTATCGACAATTGAATTAAGAGTTTTCTATTAAAGTTATTTTGAATTAAACTAATCGATGTTTAGCTGCTATGGAAAGGGGTATATCTGTAGAAAAAAATTAATACAAGAAAAACAATTTTGATTTAAAAAAAATTCATTAAAATCTCAATCAATGACAAAATAGTTTATAAAAAATTAATTTTGAATTTTAGGGACAATTGATTGGAAAGACTTAAATAAATTTATATGAAATCTAAAAATAAATTATATTTAATATACTATTGATTAGAATAAAAGAAAAATACCTTTTATTGAGAACCGAATGAACAGAAAGAAAAATAATACTAAATATTATAACTATTAATATGTTTATAAAGTTAATGAAAAGTTGGTTTCAATGCAAAATACAAACGACTTTTCTCTCCATTTTTTCTCTTAATTTGTTGTGTTTTTTCTCATAATTGAAAATGTATTTAATATTTAATAATAACTATAATTAGAGTTGGAATGAAAAGACACCAAAAATTTTTGTTATTATTTGTAATAATTACTAAAAAATAATAAAATAATTGTCGGTCTCTAACGATATGTAAAGCAAATGTCAAATGTTTTGCCATTAAATCAGATATTAATTAAGAGTTCAATGGTTTCATTGGTATTGTTTTTGATGGCATTTGTTTTATGTGTTTTTCACAATAAAATAGAAAAATTCATTGAATTTTTGCTCAATTTTTTTGTCAAATCTATTGCTAACTCAAAAACAATTTAAATATTAAGCAAACGAATCAAAAAGTAATCATTAATTAATAATAAATTGTTTTCAACATATAATGAGAGAAAATAATGTTTTTATAAAATGAAACACAAATAAAGAAATGAAAAAATTCTTACAATAAAAATGACAAAAATGAAAACTCTAATAAAGACAGAAAAACTGATAATATTTTGGACAAAATTGAAACTCGATTTATGAGTCGAATCAGAAGTTAATCAAATGGTCGGTTGGGATGAAATGGGAGATAAATGTGTAGTAAATCATAGTTTATAACCCGTTGTCTACTAATAGAAGAGACGATTACAACATAACATAAAACAAGTCTTCATTTATTAGTCTTCAATGTTGACCACATCTCAAATAAAAGTCTAATTATTCCAAAAAATAATTGTCTTTAAGATTGAAATCAAATTATTAATCAATTTGTAGACAACTTATGAGAAAAGTAATATCCATTCGATATAACAGTTGTCTTCTGTTGAAGAGAAGAATCAGAAGAGAAGTAATTGAATATCAGTTCAAAATTATTGTCGATTTTGTCTTTCAATGCAATAATAATTAATAATAAAAGTTATTTTTTGATCATTTCATGTGATTTTTGACAAAAAAAAACGAAAAAATGTTGCAAAAATTTGAAGCGAAAGTTTTGGCTCTTTCTTGAGGTGCGAAAAGCCTTTGATTATAATTATTATCAATAATTATATTATTAATTATTATTCACTGAACGCACGAATCGTTGAAAGAACAAAACAATTCAATTAATGGACTTCAGAGCTCTCGGGTTTGGGTGTCATATGATTAGCGGCCTCTTGTAATGTTGAGTGGGGCTGGGCGTGGGCTGAAGTTAGGGATGTGGGCCCAGGCGCCGGTAGTGGTTCTAATGTCGTCGAATGTGGAACTATAGGTCCGGTGTAGTTATAACCTCCGGCGCCGTTAATACTCTCGCCATAATTGGATGAAACAAAATATTCTTTGTTTACACAATTTCTCAACGAATCGGGTATTCGGCCAACGATTGCCCGACGGATCTCCGAAGCGGCCATCTCTCTGAGTTCGGTGGACGAGGCGTCTGAATACCAGGCGGCGTGAGGGGTACAGATCACGTTCGGGGAATCTTTTAGAGGACCTAAGCATTAGTCATGTGTTATTGAATGGGAAAACAGTCAAACATTTCATTGCAAACACATTAGACAACAGTTGACATTTGCAGTGCACAGCACAGGGAGATCACACACACAACACATTACACAACATTAAGGCTTATGTTTAGCTATAAGACATTCACTGAGGTTTCAAATGTTTTATATCTTGGGATCAGATTATAATTAATTTTAACTTTGACTGCAATAACAAAACTAAAGTCAACGCTATTTACAAATTGAATGAAAATATGAAAAAACATTTAAATAACAAAAAAAACATAAGAAAAATATCAAAAGTATTTGCACTCAAAACCAATTGAATTTATTTTGAGACAAATGTCTAAAAAATGTTTTCATTTATAAGATGTCAAACAAGACATAAGCGAAACGTTGTGTGAATTAAATGAATTTCTCTGTGTTTGACAGTTATATAATTGGCACTCAGTCTACATGTCGTTCCATACAATGATTAGTCGGTCGGAAAGGGAGTAAATAGAATAGAATGTGGATATATCTTACCGGCCATACCAGACAAGGCGCTGAAGGGTTCGTTCTCGTGAACATCGAGTGCTGCAGCTCTAATACGACCGTCTTTTAGTGCCGCCGCTAAGGCATTCTCATCTACCAAACCTCCTCGCGCTGTGTTCACCAAAAAGGCACCTGAAAACCAATAGACAATGAGTTGGGTTGAGGACAGGGAGGAGTGGCAACACAAACCCGGGCGCATCTGTTTAATGGTGTATTCATTGATGAGGTGATGATTGTGTTCATTAAGAGTACAGTGAAGTGAAACACAATCTGATTGAAAGAGTAAGTCTTGGAGTGTATAAACTCTGGTCAAACCCAAAGACTTTTCGATGCCGTCCGGAAGATAGGGATCATAAAAGATAACATTAAAGCCGAACGCCTTTGCCCTCAACGCCACTGCCGTCCCTACCCGTCCTGTCAGTCAAACATTCAAATCAATAAAAATAATCTCATTTTCAATCACAAACACATACCTAACCCAACGATGCCGAGAGTGTCTCCTCTGATACGAGCACAGCCCGCAGCGGCTTCTCTGACCTGTTCCGGTCCCTGAAATTTCTTTCCTTCTCTGACCATATTTGCCAACCAATAGGTTCGTCGATAGAGGTTTAGGATCAAACATAAGGTCGTGTCCGCCACCTCTTCCACGCCATATCCGGGAACGTTACAAACGGCAACTCCTTTAAGGTGTTTGAAAGGGAAATGAGTTTACATAATATTAATGAAAAGGAACTCATATTTAATATCACTTATGAGCAGAAGATTAGAACAAATCAAAGAAGAGATCAATTGATATAAAGAGTAACAGATTTTATATGAGAGGACAGACAGACAAAGAGTGGACAGACAGACAATGGCAATACTGACCCAATTCTCCGGCGGCTTTGATGTCGACGTTGTCGACACCGGATCCGATCCTAACTATGATTCGCAATGCTTTGAACTTTTCGAGATCTTCTTTCGTTAAAGTGATTGTGTGCCACATCAGAGCACCGACCGCTTCGTTCAACACCTTCTCATGTATTTCTTGTGTTGACTGAGCGTCACAGAAGGCAACGGTCGCGACATCCTTAAGGATCGGCATTTCCACCGAACAGTCCCTTCCGTCCAATAGGGCAACCAATGGCCTGGCATGCATTGGCCCGTTCGCTATTGGACCGCTTCGGGCCCCGACTGTAAGGGGTTATTGCAATTAGTTGTCATTCATTGAAACAAAACTCATTTGAAAGACTAAGAGGAAGGGAAGGAAAGGCATGACATGACATACTGGGTGCGTCCATTCGGGGCCGTTTCAATGGTTTCTTCTTATCCATTGATTGGTTTGTCGGTGGAATCGCTGATTGCAAAGAATGAAATATTGATGGATTGAGTGGCACTCCGGAGGATGACAGCGATGACAGTAGGGATGAAGAGATCGATGACGAAATTGAAGCTATTTTTGATTGTTTTGTCTAACGTTTGACTAAAAGTTGTTTAGAAATAGTCTATAAAAAACTATTCAAAACTATTCCCAAAAAGCGGCAAAACTATTAATTTTAAGATTATTTTAATTATTATTAATTTATTAATAATTGCTTCAAAAAAAGTGCAGTTTTTATGTGAAACGAGTCTATGGTTTAGAGAAATGTGAAACAAATTATCAAAAAATGATTGCTTTACTCAAAAAACAAGAAATTTATACAAAATTAAAATACAATTAAGTTTTATAATGAGCTCAGGAGTGATGTAATGGTAGGTATGGTATGGCATGAAGTGTTAATCTGTGCCATACATTGCCATACACTGTATGCCAACACTAATCCAATTGAAGCCAACTATAGATATGGCACTCAATTGAGCACATTATATAACACTCATCCCTAACACCACTTCCCTTAATGACTGAGCAATCATTTAAATGCAATTTCAATGGGTTAGGAAAGGCTTATTATGGGTGAGTGAGTTCACACCCAACCCTTGGGTCAGAGCATAGCCAGCGCTGGACTTAAATGGTTGCGAGCATTGAGTCAAAGGTCAAACCGGTATTGAAAGGGGGCTGACATTGACCTTAGCCTCGATTGTCATCAATGGTTAGGCAATGGACTGACTGACAGACAATGCATTGAATTGTATTTGTTGACAACAAATGCAAAACTCATATCAATTGACAACTATTTGAGACATTCATTGAAATGTATATCAAAATAGCATTCAATACAATAGTATTGAATGCAAACCATTAGAGCAATGGCTGAACACATAAAGCACTCGCGAGTTGAGTGAAATGTGATTCAAATGTCAGTCAATTGTAAATCAAATTAATTAAACATTTTCTCAATTATTAGCCATAAATAGTGGACTGTTTGGGACTTACGGTGCGATTGAATCACATGAGAACAAACACTAATACATTGATTCAAACAAAGACTTCGTCCGACATTTTGCGACAAACAAACACACGATTACAGCACTACCAGTGCCGACACCACTGCGCACGTCCACTACATGCCTGTCCACAGTGCACACACACAGGCTGTGCACTGTATTAACCTTAGTCTGGCAATACATAAGCCCATAGAGTGTGCCCACAGTGTGTGCCCTCACTCACAGTCTGTGCTCAACGCATCGCACCCACACTCACACACAGACATCAGGACAACAACAGCACAGGTATTATGTGATTCACAAACCATTGCTTTTGAGCCAATATATTACATATGATTTGATTTGCATTGAATTTACTTAATATTAATCACAAGAATTTGTTTTATTGTATTCAACGGTTTGTTTCAATTGTTTGCCATTCATTTCAAAGCGCTTTTCACTTTTTATCCCCTGTGAAGGGGGTCTCAAAACTATGTCTATAGTCGTAATGTTGTATATTTGAAGACATTATTGATTTTCATAAAGAAATGTTTTCAACAAAAAAGACACAAATTTTTTCAAAATTCATTTTTTGTGTGTTTTATATGAAATATGAATAACAACACAAAAACCAATCGATTCATGCGTTTATGCATTGCTTTAATTCATTGTCTGTTTGTTTGATAACTAAAAGACATTTATATTAAAATTGTTTGAAAATCAAAACAAATATTTGTTTACACTTTTGTTACAATTGTTTTGACGCAAAACGTAATCAATATTTGAATTGTTTTACGAAATACTAATGAAATGAATGTCTTTTTTTTGGTCAGAAATCGCACAATAAATGAGTTTTTCTGGTCATCAAAGCCTGACGTCTGAAGTGTTACGACTGACGACATCCCTGGCCGACAGCACGACCTCATTGACTTCGTCTCTCGTCCAGAGGGACTACTCGATGGCCAGTCGTGACGTCGGTTCGTCATCGGGTGCCATATCAGACATGAAGGCCATGGAGCACCAGACCCTTAAGGTGCCGTATGAGATACTCAACAAGAAGTTCCGTTCGGCGCAGAAGAACATCGACAGAGAGATATCTCACGTCCAGAACTCCGTCAACGACTTGGAGAAAGCGGTTCAGAACAGAGCCGACACTCCGGTCACTATCGGTGCCATCAATGATCTCCTGAACGGAGTGGTCAACAAGTTATCAATACTGAAGAGGAAGTCCAACGAGAGTCTCACCGATGAGTTGGAAGCGGCGAATGTCTGCAAAAAACGTTTGGAACACCTCAAAGATTACTGTCTTAAGAGTGGTTCCAACGAAGCGGCGATCACTCAATGGAAGAAACAAAGACTCGACCGAATGCTTGTCGACCACTTCCTGAGGTCTGGCTATTATGACTCAGCCATCGATTTGGCACTTCATTCACAGATCCAAAGCCTAACGAATATCGACTTATTTCTGGTGTCGCGCGAAGTGGAGGACTCGCTGAAGAGTCGCGAGACCTATAGGTGCCTGAATTGGTGTCACGACAACAAGTCGAAGCTCAGGAAAATCAAGTCAACCCTTGAGATCAAACTGAGACAACAGGAGTTCATAGAACTGGTCCGCAAAGACCGGCGTTTGGATGCCGTAAAACACGCGCGAAAGCACTTCAATAGCTTAGAGGACGGACAGAGTCTGGATCTCCAGCAAGTGATGGGTTTACTGGCCTTTCCCTCCGACACACCCGTCGAGCCCTACAAAACCCTGTTCGACGACAGCCGTTGGAACCAACTTATAGAGCAGTTCCGGAACGACAACTTCAAACTGTATCAGTTGAGCACAACCTCTGTCTTCTCAGTGGCACTACAGGCGGGTCTGTCGGCCCTCAAGACTCCCCACTGTTATAAGAAAGACGGCGAGAAGAACAGCGATTGTCCCGTTTGTGGCGACCTATTGAACCGGTTGGCGACACGTCTTCCCTGTGCCCACTGTTCACAATCACGACTCGTATGTTACATATCTGGCGATCCCCTCAACGAACACAACCACCCCTTAGTCCTCCCCAACGGCTACGTCTACGGAGAGAAGTCCCTCAAAGCTATGGCCGCACAAAACAACGGGAAGATAACGTGTCCGCGAACTAAAGAGGTCTTTGATATCAAAGAAGTAGAGAAAGTGTTTGTTATGTAAGACATGAGACAAACGTTAGGTTTGTTTAGCCATTTGTTTGCAATCCATTCACAACTTAATGTGCTTTCAATTCGTGTCCAATCAGTGAGTCTTTGACTAATGAAAGCATTTAATCATTTTTGAACATTTTTTGATCCATTGTCTCAACCATTAAGTAATGTATGTTTAGTGAAGACATTGTTTTGTGTTTTAATTCAATGATAAATAAAAGCAAATTTTGATAATCAAAGCGAAAGTATTGTTGAACTGTTGGTCACAACTGCTGAGGACTGACTGCCGGCCAGTCTGTCATTGGCTGTGTCTATGTCTGGGCTCGCACTCAACACATGCGCAGTCGTCTCACAACAGTCAAGAGTTCGTCTGTTTTCAAACTTTTCACACGATTTGAACGAATATTTGAATAGAGTTTTGAATCGAAAGTCAATTCAACTCTAATTATAACTACTTTTTGAATGAGATTTTCATTGCATTTGAATTGTATTTTCAAACTATATTTCGATAATTGCTGTCAATATTGATTGCATTCACTCTTGGTTTGTGCAAAACATTGCAATTTGGTCTTCACATCACTTTCAGAGCAAACGATTAGACGTTTTGATCGAAAAAATGTCAAAAACTTATTCTAATTGTTTTGAAAGCAATGAAAACGAGAATCAAATGCAAACCAATTCATTGGATGTCTTCAATTGCAATAAGTATTGGCCGACATCGCCATCGGTGGTGAGCACTGGACAACAGTCCAGTCAGTGGTCATTCAGTGCCAATGAATGGCAAGACTTTGTCATCACTAAGAAGGATGTGATTGCGTTCAAACGCCTCCTCGAAGAGCCAGTAGTGGAAGAGCTGTTGGTTTGGGACAAGTGTTGTCTTCTGGCGGACAAGTACTTAATGGCGATGGCGTTGACGTACTTCAAGAGAGCAGGTCTTCGTCACCAACAATACACTGCAGTCTATCTGATGGTAGCGCTATATCTGGCGCATGACATGGAAGAGGACGACCTGGACATCAAACTTGATTTGGTTCGCTTCGCAATGTCTGAGTCCATCTCCGACTGCAAACTCAGACTCTTTTTGCGCAAAAGAGACAAACTGTGGCATCAAATGGGGTTCAGGTCTGCAGTGAATCACATCTGTTGTGAAGCCATTATGAGGTGTTGTCTTCCGGACCATAAGATATGGCAAAGAGATCGCGCCGTCAGTCACGGAGGGGTATGTCTGCCACCACATGTCAAACGCCTTGTCCACAAAGAACTCCAATTAACCAATTCATACCTCGAGTGCAATATTCGATGCATTGTCTGTCAGTCACACCATTTGATCCGTTGCCTCAAGACGTCGATAGAGAGATGTGATGCCATGAAACGAGTGGCCAAACCGTACTTTTGCAGCACTCTATCAGTACATTCGGCGCCGTTTGTTCCGAAGATGTTTTGCATAAGAAATATACAGAAAATCGAAGAGTAATTCAATTATTATTTATTTATTTTATTTATTGTTTTATTTATTTGTTTTTAATCACAATTTTGTGAAATATTTTTACTGTAAATAACTCTAAAAGAAATTGTGAATTAGTTTTAAATAAGTTTTTAATCTAATTATTAATTGTTTTTTAAGTGCAATACTTTTTAGTGCAATAAATTCAAAAAGCCTTAACTCTATTGAAGTTTGATAACCAATATAGAGAACAGTGATCCCTGTCCTCAGTTTGAGACGAATCGAGTTTTATATAAAATGCCAAAAAATTAACTTTTATTAGAAAATGAAAAATATTTTAAAGAAAAAATAAAATCAAAAATTAATTGTATTAAACATTTTGTAAAATATTTTCAAATAAAACATTAATATCACTGAAGACCACAAATCCATTTCATCGGCCATTGGTTCCCATCCAATAGTTCTCATCAGTCTCTTCGTCGTCGTCTTCGTCCTCGTCTTCCAAGCCTTCGGAATAATCCAAGTAATCGTCGCCGACATCAGTGTAGTCATCGTCGTCGTCGTCGTCGTCCTGATTGTATTGACCGAAGACTAAGATTGAGAGATCACCGAAACTCAGTTCCATTTTGTAGACGAAGTTGTTTATGACAGACGCCGACGAGTGCTTCGGGCTTACCATCGCTGACCACTTGTACTCATCGTTATTGAGACAATCGGCCAAATATTGTCCGATTTGGTTATAGTCTGTGCTTTGATTAATGGCTTCTTTGCACGTCTTTATGACTTTCTTCTCAAGTTTTTTAAATATATTTGACTCAATTATCTCATGGCTTTCGATGCTATTCTTCGCCGAAGATATAATTTTCTTCTGGAAATCCTTTGAATAAAATAATTAAAATCAAATCAAAAAACAATTAAAGATTACTTCAGAACTCGGCGTCTCGTAAATGGTTTTGGAAGTGGTCTTTGAGGCCATGGCTTTGATCTCCGTTTGAAAGCTATTGAATTGTTTTTTAAAAGTTTGGAATTCCTTTGGTTTCAGTCTATTCTTCATTCTGTCCACAGTTTGACACAAATTTGTGAGCATTTTATTACATTTCTCCGAAGACTTGTTTGGATCAAAACAGCACTGTTTCAGATGGAGTGGCAGTTGTGAGAGAAGACATGTCTGTTGACATCCATAGGACTTGTGGTCACAATAGACCTCCTGTTTGTCCAAAATGTTTGTCACAACTCTTGAGGCATAGATCAGGTCTTTGGACAACAAACTCTGTCTATCGTTAGGACATGTGTTTGGATTCGATGACTTCTGAAGTGACAGAAGAATACATTGTCGGCAATAGGAGTGACGACAACAGGGTGTTGTCATCGGATTATTCAAGACATTCAGACAAATACCACACCTTTTGAAGAGTGTAAAAACAATTATTTGTAAAGACATTTCAAATCAATCCTTACGTCAACTCTTCTTCAATATTCTGTGGAAGTGACACAAACTTTGACTTATCATAGCCTGACATTGGGATCAAATATGTGTCTAATCTGTGGACAAACTGTTGAGACGAAGACGTGATGTAAACAAATAGTTCAAAAACAACGTTCACTTCAACACAAAATCACTTGTTATTTGAATTGCTTTTAAATTTTTATCGAATTTTATCAAAATTTTTAGATTTTTTTTAATTGAAATCTTTTTTTAAATATGAATTGAATTGAAATCAAATGTAATATCAATTTATCGACACTTTTGTGAACACGTAATATATGTAGAGATTATTTGCATTCAAATGAGCGCCAAATCAATGATCAGTTCAATTGATCCCAAACTATGGCTACGTTTGAGTTAATGAGAAGACAATTGTCTAATAATTTGAAGCTATTGTCGACACAAGAGTTCATTGCAAGACATAAGGAGAACATTGAAATCAATCCGTAAGTGAATTGTGTTTGAATTGATTGAATCCAAGACTAAATGCAAAGATATTTTAGGCAAACATTTGTCAAATTGAATGCAAAGACATTTCAATTGATTACATACCACTTGTTCCACACCATCGACTCTGAAGAATGTAAGCAACGATTCATTGGCTGTTTTCCGGTTCGCGACCGCAAACAAGAGGGAGAGTTCAGACAAACCACAAACAAATGGCTTCAAGAGATCTCAGCGAAGGTTTGGACACTCTTTGACAGTTGTCTTATATTCAATGTCTTGTTTGCAATCCATAGGAGACTAGTATTCAGTTCCCAAGAGTTGTTGCCATTTATTTCCAACACTTCACTCCTGAGGTCAATGTCTGCCACTTATATCTGGACTTCTCTAACTATGTCCTCCAAAAGCTCATCCAAAGACTGAGTTCTGGAACAACTCAGAAGACAATACCATTAAATGAAAGCAGTTTTAATACAATAGGAAATCATTTCGAAGAATATCAAAGGATTAGGACTTCTCTCAAAGAAGAGACAAAAGAATTGATTGAAAAAATGAATTATTTTGTCGACAATTATCACAAAACTTCTGAATCGCTGAAGACTTTGAATCAAAACAAAACAAAACTCTTTGAAAGTATTCGAAAAAAGTATGGCTTAAAAAGTGATTCAAATGTCGAAGAATTCATTTCCAATCGCTTTAATCAACTGAAAAGTGATGTCAAGTCTTTGAAGACACGTTTGGACTCAATGAATGAATTGGTGGACAAGAATTGGATCAACTATTCCAAGGCGTTTGAACCGAAAAACAATTGTTTAACAAATTCTGTGATCGATTTAAATGAATATAAATGTGAAGAATTTGGTTCAATCGCTTCCATGGCTCAAGAGGTCATCAATCGTACCAAAGATTACGACATTTTTCTGCAAATGGGTCTGAATTTTGTTTGAAATTTGTTTGAAATTTATTTTTAATTTTGTCTTAAAAACAGTTTTAGACAAAGATTTGAACGAATTTTCAAACATTTCGATGAAATTCGTCAATGAATTACAAGTTTATAAAAACCAATCAAAAGAAATGACAACTCATTTGAAGTCAATGTATAGCCGATTGAAAGGTCTGTCCGACAGTCGAAGAGCAGAACTGTTGTCGACGCCAGAAATTATCGAACGGCGCCAATGGATCGCCGAAAGGATTCCCGACTTCACGAAAATTAAGTTCAAATTCGAACCAAAAGAACGACTAATCAATGATAAGGAAGTGATTGTGGATCTGATCGATAAGAACTCAACGGACAGTCCAATTGATCCCAAGGACAAGAGCCCCGTCTATGAGCACAGGCCGTCATTGGACTATTCGTTTCAGATAATGGACATGAGCACCTGTCACTACATACCTCCCAGTGCTTCTATGGAAGACTCGCGACTCTTCTCTCCCATCGAAAACAAAACCAAAAGTGATTTTGATTTTTAAATAGTTTTATATTTTAATGAATAAACGGTTCAAAAAAAATAAAAACTTTTCTCCCCTTATATTTCATTCCCTTTCGTGTCGTACTTCATGTCCGACGCCTTCATAGCATGTGTTTTGAAAGAAGATTTTGTTGTTTAAAAATACCATTAAATGAGACAACGATTGAAGTGTTGATTGTTTTTATGGTTTTGTTGTAGTTTTTGATGAAATTCATCAAAACTTTTCAAACAATTGTTTTAGACTTTAGTCACAGATATTGTAATCGTTTCGTGAATGCAATCAATGGTAAAATCGATCTTAAAATGAATGAACAAAACAGTTCTCAAGTGATTGACGACAAGAATGTATGTGAAGAACAAAGGGTTAAAAGACTCAAAACAGATGACAACAACTCATTGTCATCGACTCAAGAGGTTGTGGTCAGGAGAGAGAGGAGAGAGAAGCTCAAGAAATGGGTTCTACTCTTGAGTTATTGTGGACGAGGGTATTATGGGATGCAAAGACAGTCCAAGTATGACATCTCTGTTGACTACCTTTCCTCTCAACGTGTCTTTCTTTGCCTTCTTTGACAGTGACAACGATTTCCCGACCATTGAGTACCGATTGTTTGATTCCCTTCTGAAGAGTGAAGCCATCAGTGAAGACAAACTCAATGAACAGCACTTATGTCGGTTCCAAAGGGCCGCCCGAACTGACCGCGGGGTCAGTGCTATCAAACAGATCGTCTCAATCCAATTGCCCACCGATTTTGCACAGATGTTACCAAAAGTCAATCAACACTTACCACAAGACATACGAGTAATCGATTGCTTAAGAGTTACCAAATTCTTCGACGCGAAGAACTTCTGCGACGGAAGAACTTATAGCTATTTAATGCCTTCCTATGCCTTGTGTCCTATCGACCAAAAGACATGCCATTCCTTCAGATTGAGTGACGAAACGCTTAAACAATTCAATGATATATTGAAATCATTTTTAGGAACTCATAATTTTCATAACTTCACGTCTGGTAAGACACCCACAGATCCCAGTGCTATGAGGTTTATAATGGCAATGGATTGCTGTCAACCGTTTATCATATCTGACGCCGAGTTTGTGGTGGTTAGAGTGAAGGGACAGTCATTTATGTTACACCAAATCAGAAAAATGATTGGTTTAGGCATTGCTATCGTCAGAGGATTTGCCGACAATGAGACCATCGCCCGAGCCTTCAGACCAGTTCGCATCGACATCCCAAAAGCACCTGGATTAGGTCTACTGCTCGAAGAAGTGCATTACGATCGGTACAATGAGAAGTATGGCGGAGACGGCATCCATGCGCCCATCAAATGGGATGACAAGAATGACATAATCGATGAGTTCAAACACAAACACATATATTCAGTGATTGTGGAAACGGAGAAAAAGGAACTGCAAATGTTTGAGTGGTTGAAGACATTGATTTTGCATACATATGACGAAAGGGAACAGAAGGCTAACGAACGGCTCGACCAAACCCAAGACGAAGAGTCAGGAGTTTTTCGACAGGCGTTTAACAAAATCAAAAGCGAAAATAATTCAGAAAACATTGAAAGCGATATTTGTGTTGAAAATGAGATTCAATTAAAACAGAATTGAATGAAACAAATAAATAACACTTTTTTTCAATTCTCGAAAACTTTTCACTTTTTTATTAAATGAAAAATCAATGAAACATTTAATCGAAAACAATGTTTGGCCAAAAGTTTATAAAACTTTCTTTCATTTGAATCTCTCGTCAAATGAAATGATTTTCACAAAAATTATTAAAAGTAATGATATTTACAATAAAATTGTTTTTCATTTCTAATATATTAACAAAAATTTCTAAATTTGTTTTTAGAAAAATAAATGAATTTTGCAATTAATTAGAGTTCAAAACACTATAAAAACCATTCGCGAACAGCATTATTCTTCCTCCCGTTCCCTTTCTAACCTCCGGCCAGTCTTTCTATTCATTCAAATAATGGTTCAAAACTATTAATGATTGAATTGTCAAACATTTCACATGAATAATATACCCCTTCGGGCACTAGTGACCCATCTTTTGATTTGAAACGTTGTTTAGTGAGTGTTGACATCAATCTCATAGTCAGATAATTGAGATCTTCTTCGTTTGGATTCAATCTCGCAATAAATCTCATCAAATATTCCAATGTATAACGAATTGGCTGTAAATGAGTTGACATCAAATCGATTGTGAATAACGTATAACTCAATACCTGATCCAATTTGATTAAGGCCTCCAATGGTTTCTCTGCTTTGAGGACAATATAACACAAAGAGTTCTTATTGAGAACCGGTTCCACCAAACTTTCAATCCATGACCACAACAAAGCGCATAGCATTTCTATATTGGTTTCGTGACATAACTTCTCCCAAACCAATGGCTTTGTATTCAATTCTCTCTGTTTTTAATTTGGTTTCAATTAATTTGAAAATATATTCATAATTTGTCACTAAATGTGGAAATGATATTAAAAGTGATATTAAAAATGTTATCAAAACCTTACAGTTTGTGCATTACAGTGAAGTTGTCTTACAGTTCAGACACTTATTTTTATATAATTATAGCAAAATTTGTATAATTTATAACTAATGCAATAAATCGAAAAGATTTGAAACTTTGATATAATATAAAATACACAAAATCTATACATTTGTCAGTAATTATGATGAATGAATTGTCAGAAATAAAATCATTTTCATATGAATTCACAGCTATTATACCCTTAACTAAAACTTATATTATATTCAAAATTCAATTCAATAAACATTAAAATGAAATAAAATTGCAATTAATTATAAATCACATCAAACCTGATATAACAAAAGGTTGTGTTTAAACAATTTGTTGAAATTATTATAATTAGCCAAAAGTGCCTTAATTACAGTGATCTGTTCCACTGTCTCTAAGTCTTCGTCAGTACTATTACCACAATGGATGGACACGAACCCTGAGCTGCACTGGACGTCATCCGAGTGGTTGTCACTATTATAGTATTCGTCGTCTATTTCATCACTTATGCCATAATTGTTACAATGGTTTTGATTTGTCAAAAGTTCGAACTCTTCTTCGCAAGTCATTTGTGTTTCATCTATTTTGAGCACCCGATAGCCCAGGCTCTCGATCAGGGATGTGAGGCTTTCGGACAAAGAGGACTCCAGGGGTTCGTCACTACTATGACTATCACTGTGTTGTGAGTTATTTCGACTCTTTTTCGGTGTTTCCAAACCTATTGCACTTATTTGACTCATAGGAGCACTAAAGGCATAGTTATCTCCGACTTCACCACTCAATAAACTCGTCTCTTCCACAGGAGTGAGACCTGTTTGGGGCTTGGAGTCCACACTCAGGCCATTGGTGTCTATTATCTTTTGATCGTTTTTTGAATCTCCAGTACTTTTTCGACTTTGATTTGTCAGAAAGTTTTCAAAGTCAATGAAATCCGTTTCCGGACTAACTATTCCTGATGTCAGGGCTATTGTATTATTAGATTCAGGCCTTTGTCTTCTTATCAGTTCCTCATAAGTGGCCGAAGAGTAAAAATATTTGCAAAAGTTTTCACTTCTGTCTAATTGAAAATTAATGGCAATTTCTTTTCTAGAATTCGAGTCCTTTTGCATTCCCGGAGAATATACTTTATGTCTTCCCAAGAGTTTCAGAAGTCGTTCGCAAATCATATAAATTATCTTAAATTAAATATAAAATAAAAAATGCAATTATTTTGCGATCAATAGGAAAGTCGACTCCAAATAAAGCATTAATTGTTTTCAAATTCATTAATATTTGTATTATATTTCATAAACTCATTATAAATATTAAATTACTTCTACTTTTGAAATATCATTATAATTAATGTTCACTTAATTTCAACTCAAAATGAATTATAGCCAATGTCTGCCTTTTGACAATTTATTACAAATTGCAAAAAATATAATAATTTTCTGCAATTTTTGCAAAGAATAAAATATAACAAAAATATAGGTTTGTTTTATACATACTTTTGGAATATATCTAAGATGTCTCAGTTCATATCCATGCAATGACAGCCTCTGTCTGTGAAGTATTTGGGCTAAAGTCAGACCCAATTGTCGATGAATTCTTGTTTAGAAAAATATATTTAAAAATCAATACTTAAATAGTTTTTCATTTAGTGTACAACACATACATGTGTTGATAGACGACGAAGAAGGGAACGACATATTGAGAGAACTGCATTACACTCATTATCTGACCCCTCGTTTGGATAGAATTTGGGCTAAAGTTTAGGATATTATTTGAATTGAAATCAAATTCTGATCTTAAGTTTGATTACCGCTTGGATCTGACATATTTGATCGCTTCGGTAGGTTTGAACCGAAGGGTGAAGACAAGATATGAGGCCACGAGGACACCGGTGCGACCCAGTCCTGCGTGACAGTGGATGGCAACCTATTGGCGAACAATTAGTTTTGCAATCAATAGACTATAAGAATACAAATCTTGTATTAATATAAACCAACCTTTCCTTCACTTAAGGCAAATGTCAATACCTTAACCATATCTAAGAGCACTTCGTCTGAAACTATAGAATAGTCTTTCCACTGAAAATTGTAGAAATAGACTGAAAAACGAAATACAATTATAATAATAGTTATTATCTCCAAAAAATAGTTTTCAATCTATTTCATAGTCAAAAAACTCAATCGATATTCAAATCATTCATTGTCTCTAAAAATAAATTTAGAGTTAAATAAATTGTTAATAAATTATATAAATCATTAAAAAAAATGAAACAATTATTTCATTTTATGAATTATAGTCAAAACATATGCTTATAATCTCATGGAATAGCAATTGAATGAATCGACTGTTAAATCAAATCATTTAATGAGTGATTCATTTGTTAATATTGTGTAAAAAGTTGTAAAAAGAGTTTAATTCAATAATATTTCACATATTTATCGCTTAATTAATAGACTCATTTTGAGTGAATTTATCAGAAACATTTCATACCATTATTCTCCATAAACAGTGTAGGGTCATATGAAAATCCACTCGATGTAAGCTGGTTTCCACAGTTGGAATGTTCTCCCGGCTCCTGGAGGTTGATTATGGACTTAATGTTGTGTCTAATAATTACAATTGAATTACATATAATCCAAAACTAAACCAAAATTTTGTTTACTTATGAAACCATAATATCATATCATTTTTGTCAATCACTTCAGTGTTAGGTCTGGCCATCGCTATGATATCGTCTGTAACCCTATATTCATTTTAAGGGTTAATTATCATATATTTAGAAGATGTCAATGAATACCAGTGCGAGTATATGCCGGGTAATGCCTTCTGCTGTTCGGACCAGTTGTCAGAACATTCATATTTGCATTTTCTTCCGCCACAAAACATATTACATAAGAGCTGTTGATTTGTGGATTTCCGCAACTTTTCGCTAAGTTTTGTATAACTAATAAAAAAAATATTTGGTTTGAAAACAACTCTTGATATATAGAAATCGATGAATACTTGTGTCGAAAATAAATGTCATTCAATTGAGGAATAAATAACTCTTTGATATTTGTATATCAATTAAGATATTAATAATACATAAATAATTGCTTTGATATTCTATTAATATTTTTGTCAATAAAACAACAATTCATTTCAATATGACTTTTAATACACAAAAAATTCTATTTTAATTCCGATTTTAATACAGATATTGTTTTTTGATTTTTATGAACTATTTTTGCCAAAACACTTCATATGACTAAAAAACATTCAACTGATCCGAAACAAACATTTCCAAAATATAATGAAATTTATTAAGCTTTTAGTAAATCAATTCTAACCCAAAATATGTTCCGGATTTGAAAATCATAACAAAATCTTGATTTGAAATATAGAGAATGGGTTTAGTCGTCAAAAAAAGTATTTCATTATTAATAAAAGTCATTAAAAATGTCTTTAATTTTTAATTAGAGAACAATTAAATGAATGAAACTTTTTTATTATTTATATATCGGATGTGAAAGTGATTTACGAATAGTTTCAATAAAATGAAGTTTAATTAAAAGGGGTTTTCGTTATTAAATAAATTAAATGTAAATAATTGAAACAAATTATAAGTTTATTCGCTTTACGGATGGAAGGCATACCTGGGCGCCGGCATATCATCCTTTGGATTAGTTTTAGATGAGCGCAAAGACCTCTTAGATGTCTTCACGTTGGAAGCGATGGCCACAACTCGAGTCATATTTTTAGTTCATATGAAATGCAAATAATATTTTAAGTTCTCTTAATTCAGACATTAGTTGACAGGACTTGAAAGTAGTTAAAGAAGCGGAATAAAAGTGCTTCAAATATTGATATAACAAATAATTTGATATTCATTTTCAATGTGTAATAATCTGTATATTATTTTCCAAATAAATCGATAATATTTTAATAATAAAAACATTTATTTAATTATTTGTTTGAACTTTTAATTTGAAATAAAATATTTTGTTTGAGTCCTTATCACAGATCACAACCACAGAGGACATCATAACTCTATTAGTCTATTAAAATAAATTCAAAGTCAAACAAATGTGTGCTTGGATTTGATAAATATTTTCAGTGAATAATATTCATGACTGAAATTCTCTAACTTTTATATCAGAATAAATTATTGTGTATTTATTTGCATAATTGACTCATGTTTTATGCATTCATATTGTAGTCATTGGCAACTCATTTGTGTTTTCATATATTACAGAATATTCTGTTTGTATTCCAAACACATAAGCATTACTTATTTCTCAATACAATCGAAGAATTTTATTCATAAAACAATAAAATTGAAAACAATTTGAAAAAACAAATAAAACCATTTGTGAGTCAAATAGACTTTCAGTGAATACAAGAAGTTAGTCGAGTCCTACTCATCAGCGGATGTACCACCAAGGTGATGCTGATGAGCAGGCACTGTAAATGTCAGGGTGTATTCAATTCAATTAAATTGAAAACACCCTTTAAAGCAATATGTAATATAAAAGGATTTATTGGATAAATAAATTTAGAATATTTTTTACATTAAAAAATTATTATAGAAATAATGAAAACAATAATTGATATAAAAAACGAATTTTATTTCAATTAAAATAAATGTTTTTTCGATTGTATATTCAATACGACTATTCTATAGGAAAGTTGTTTTATGCCGGTTTTGCGGCCTTTTGCGAAGCATTCACTTTATCGCCCAAACTAAGTGCCATTCCCTGTGATTTGGCCCGTATTCTGATGTGTCCGCTGACGGGGGACTCGGAGGAGGCCTTCTCTATACTAACGTTGGCCAACGCGTCCTCACCGAAGATGGACTTCGCGTAGAGGTTGGCCGCGAGGAACCCACAGTCACCGGACAGGGCTTTTTGGGGGGTCAAACACTTCATGTTTGTGGACATAATCAAGTGATTCAAGTAGTCCTGGAGGTCTATCAGCCCCGTATTGACCGTCACTTTGTTCTCCCACTCGAACTCAGCCCACATTTGCCTGAATTGGGAGTCATTACAGGAGGCGGGTATTATGTAGTCCATGATATCGATGTGAATGTCGTTCAGAACCACGACATTCCGGTCCGACGTCGCGCCCGATATGTCATACACTGTCGACACATAAGGGACGACATTATAACGAATGTCCGAAATGTCATTCAATTCAATACTAACCGATATTTCCGAAAATGATTCCGTTTTCAGTTGAGGCCACTTTCACGGAGGCCTTTATGTTCGCGAAGTCGTGCGGCGCCAACACCAGAGGCTGGGGTTTCTCTACTAACTTGAGGTCACCCAATGTCGTGAATTCAAGGGTGCAGTTCTGAAGGGTGTCTGAGCTTTGGTTGACAATGAGGACGTCGAGACAGATGTCGTATTGGTTGACATTGACATAGCACTCGGCATAGACCGGGTCACTAAAGCCGGTCAGTTGTGTCACTTTCGACAGTTTGCTCGTCGACAACAGATCCGACACGTTCTGCACCTTCTGGCCCAAAGCGGTGGTCGCTGTCGGGCCGACATGACCAGCGATGGCTTGCGATAGGCTCACATCGAACTGGTTTTCCATCGTTTCTGTGTTTTTGTTCATCAGTTGAGAGAACAACAAATGGTCGTCGCTTTCAATGCATTTGTTCTTCTTATTCTTGTTCGCCTGTTTCGCCTCTTCCTGTTCAGACTTAGTGCTCAATAACATACTGTCCAAAGAAGAGCGCATTTCAGACAAGAATATCTCGTTCAAAATGGTCTCGACGTCAGCGTTGGTACCATTTTCTGAACTAATGTTCGACAAAATCATTAAACAAAGAGCTATTCTCTCGAAGTCGTCGTCATTTATAGACTGAGTAATGAGTTTTGATTTTCCCAAATGAAGACTTGAGGTCAGGATTAGCATCGATTGCGCCAAAAAGGAATTGAATTGTTTGCCGGCGCCGACCACTTGCTTGAAACGTAGGGCCAGTTTCACCAAACAGTTGGCCAGAGCTGTGCCGATGAAGAACTCGCCGTTCAATAAATATTGTCTGAGAGGAGGAATGTTAGTCGATTTCTCGACTTTAGCGCCAACACTGTATGCCGACTGAGTGGCATAAGAGCCGTCGGCGGTCACCAACTTTGTGGGCGCGGCGTTCGTGACATTACCAGCACTCGAGTCTTCGCTTTCAAAGCCATTCTCCAGTTTCTTAAGCTCTGACTCAACGATAGGAAACTCTCCAATGGCTGACACTATTGCAAACATCGCTTCTTGGATTTGGAACTCATTCTCATCGCAAAACTCGCCTAAAATCCAAATCAATCCGCGATGGACTTTGACGTTGCGAATGGTTGGAAACACTTCAAGAACTCTACTTATGATCTGATTCTTTTGATTGATGTTCTTCTGAATGAACTCTCGAGTGAAGACAATCACCGAAATAGCAGTGCTCTCGTCGTCGACATTCGACAAGAGTTCGAATAGAGTTGGCATCAAATTACTGGTCGACATCACTTCCGGGTATTTCATGCAAATCGAGTGAAGAGTTCCAACCAATAGTTGTCTATATTTATTGGTCTCTTCACTACTTCCTTGCGATTCGGTCTGAGTCTTAAGAATCTCTTTCTTCAACAACAGAACCAATTCGTCGACATTACGCGAAGTAACCAATTCTAAGCCCAGGTTTAAGATCTTTTGTTTGACCTCCAGATCAGTGGCGACATTAAGTATGCGAAGAATATCCATAATTAGGTCCTGAAGTATGCGTTCGGCAGCACCGGTCGATTCCTTGAGAGCGACCAAACGGTCCAAAACAATGAGTTTTACGTTATTATCGCTTTCTTTGAGACAGATATCAATGAAACAATTGGCGGCCGCTCTCAGAGCTGTCGGTGCCTGCGATAGAGTGATCAAAGTGGCCGCCGCTTCGTATCGGACAGACGCCGATTGGGATTGGTTTAAGAGGTTATAAATGGCGCGAATAAAACGTGATCTTTCGCTGGGATTTGCGATACAGACTTTGTATATGAGTTCCACAATCACTAACTGCAAGATGTCATTAAAGCCTCCGATTTGGTCCAGACATGAGTTCAGATATTCCAATGCCTTCTTCTGATCCAAATGTATTAACATTAGGAATGCATTCCTCTTACAACTGGCGTCGGCCTCACGGCTCAAGAAGTCCAGAATCAGTTCCGGTGCGTCCGGAATAAGGCTCTCGAAGTTGACATAAATCTTAAATATGGCTAAAACGGCATTCCTTCGGACATATGAGTGCCGGTGCTCTAAACAGGTCCTGATCGCAGGCATCAACGGCTCCAATAGTTCCGGTTCTTTGAGTTTGCAGAGGAAGCGAAGGGTTGATCCTCTTATGAACTCATTCGGGTGCTGAAGGTCTTTGCGATAGGCGTCACAAACGAGAATCATTTCGTGAAGAAGTTTGCCATCGGGTCCGCGTTTGGGAACAATTTCCCAGAAGATAAGCAATAGTTTCTTGATTTGATGATCATTTGATGGCAGACAATACCTAATGACAGTCATCAACATATTTGGCGGAAATTTTTCGCCATTCAGTATCTGATAAATCAATTTCTTCAGCGCCTCTGTCTTCGCCTTCAGGTCTCCCTTCTCTGTACAGAAGCAGACAATCATTAATACAAGAAATCACTTGAAGTGAATCCAAACCCAAATCATTTCTTAGCGTCACTTCATTGACGGTGTCGTCGGTCTCGCTGTTGATAAGTGTATAACAGATGGAATCGGCAGAAGAAGACATCCCTTCAGATTGTGTCCAACAATGAAGTGATTGTAAATAAATATCAATTATTTGAATGATTTGATGATAAAGTGAACCACAAATCAATTGACTTCAATACACGTCAACATTGGATGTGTTAATGCTATACACAAATGACGTTACCTTTTGTCAGACCACAGAAGAGATGATAATTGAGATAACAATCAGTAGTTTTGATAACAAATAATTTAATTAATTTTGAATTTAATTACATTTTCATAAAATATTTTTTAAATGTCACACATAATCACTATCTGTCCAAATGTCTACCTGTGCTCATACGGCATCTAAGCCGGCATACGAGCACAGGTATGAGATATACCGGTTCATCAGAATATATAAGTATTGAAAAGTTTTTAGTTTCATAGACTATAAATGATATAGAACTTTTGATCCCTTTCCACATCAATTTCCATTCGATTCTACCAATTGAGGTGTTGTTCCCAATGGACAGGTGCTCTTCACACCTTAGACCACTTTATGTCTTTAAAAGTCTTATAATTTTAATATCATATCTGATAGTGAGTTAGCATTGAATTGCTTTGCATTAGTCTGTGTGTGGGAGTCAATACCTGTCCCATATAATACCTGCCCCATACATGTCCCATACCTGTGCAGCAATTGTTATATTGTTAGTCAAAAGATGTCTCAATTGGTTCACAATTGATTCAAATGAAGTGAAATATTTTTCGAATAACATTTGAAATGTTTTCTGATATCAAATAACATTTTTAGCAGTTATTGATTAAAATATATTAAATGTTATAAAACATTAATATTTATTACATTTGAACATATTTTTCAATACGACTACAAAACAAACATTATTTTAAACTCAATTCAAGGCTATATTTTTTGATATGTTTAATCAATTAATTCAAAAGCATATAAAGAATATTCATTTCATTGTAGATTCACTTCACTGTTGAACACATATTATAGTTGTCTTCAAAGTTATATTCATTTGAATAACAATTATTTGAATTATTGGTTGAAATGACGATCAAAACACAAGTCTATAATAAAGACAATGATATTACTGAATACACGCTCACGAATAGCACCGGCAGTATAGTTGTCAAGTTAATAGACCTTGGAGCGACCATTACTCACATACTGGTGCCCGACAGGAACGGTCAGAAGAGAGATGTCGTCCTCGGATGGGATAATTTGGACGAATATTTGGCGCCCAAAGAAAAGAATCCATATATGGGTTCTGCGATTGGAAGAGTTGCCAATCGGTTGGGTATATATACCTGAGTTGCGGACAGTTATGTTTTAAAACTATTGATTGATTTGATTAGTATTCCTAATGGAAAGTTCGATCTGAATGGAAAGGCTTATCAGTTGGCGATTAATAGCGCCCCGAACTCTCTTCACGGAGGACTGAAGGGGTTTGATAAGAGGAAATGGAGTTTTTTGAGAGAAGAAAACGATTCAATCACTTTTGAACTCAAATCAGAGGACGGGGAGGAAGGGTATCCGGGAACTATTAGAGTAGAATTGAAATATTCTGTCAATGATAGCAATGAACTGTTATTAGAATATTCTGCAAAACTAAGTGAAGACCAAACCATTGAAACGATTATAAATCTCACAAATCATTCGTATTTCAATCTAAACGGCTGTACAAATGACACTGAGTTGGATGTACTCAACCATACGGTGCGAATGACAGCTACAGAATATTTGGAGATTAACGATGACTATCAGCCGACGGGAAGAATACTGTCCACTAAAAGTGATTCACCGATAATGGACTTCAGTCTAAGACAGCATTCAATCGGCGAGCGAATAGCGGAAGTGAAGCCCAACGGTTACGACCACTGCTATGTCGTACCCAATGGTCAGCCAAACGACATTCGGGGCAATGACTCCATCAGTGAAGATGTGGTCGAAGTTATGTCACCTCTCACTGGAATCACACTCAAGGTGTCGACGACAGAACCTGGCGTTCAATTCTATACCGGAAACAATTTGAGTGCAACCCAAAAGACCAAAACCAGTCAGTCGTCAACACGTCTGTCCCTTAGAAAGCACTCGGCGTTTTGTTTGGAAACACAGAGATTCTCCAATGCTATCAATTGGAAAGAGTGGAAGAGACAGGTCATACTCTCTCCCGGAGCCACATATAGACAAACAACTGTTTATAAATTCAGTGTTCAATAGATATTTGAAATGAAGACAATTGAATGAAATCAATAAAAATCATTTATTTTGTCATTTATAGTAAAATTCTTGTAATAGAAGTCAAAAACAATTGAAAATATAATAAAATTTGAAACAATTGACTAAAAGATAAAACAATTGAGAATTTGTTTTGAGTTGTGATAAAAGTGTTAAACATTTTCTTTGTTATCGCTATAGTGTCTGAACTCAGGCTTCAGTTCCCACATATATTTGTGCGGATATTTGATATTATAATTACATATTTCTCTAACAATTTCTTTGAGATAATAAAGTGGTTGAAGAGTAAGTGTTTCCAAACTTCTCATATTATAGTACTGATGCCTTTCGAAGGCCTTGAACAGCATGTCCCGGACAGTCTGTTTGTCTTGTTTGCACTTCTTGTCTAAAGATTTCTTCGGAGCTATTAATCGATTTGTTATAGGCATGAAAACAGTGACTCTTCTGTCCAACTGTTTGAGAGCTCTTGTCGTTTGAGAGGCTTTTCTCATCCTTTCCTTATTGAGATTGAGATAACTGGTGGACACGAGTGGCCGGCACTCGCCTTTTTGAGCAACATTTCCAACAATTGAGATCTGTTTCGAGTCTTGACTCTCAGTGAAGACACAAATGGTTTGGGTTTCGAGACGTGAAATATTAAACTCGTGTTCAATAGGAATGTTCGATTCATTCTCACTGTCATCCCTTTCCTCGTCTTTGGCTTCGATTAACTGTTTTGATATATTGAACACAATTTGTGGCGAATCCGAAGAGTTGTTTGTGATTCTGATTCTTCCGATTTCTTTCATTGGTTTAGCCCTTTCCAGACTTTTTGACAGATATTTTGGCACTTTTATTAGCCATGCCTTTCGTGAAGCACTGGACGTATTGACAACAGAACTGTCATCTGAATTATCTTTATATGAATCCATGGTTTTTAGGTTTCAAAAAAATTGGAGAAATGTTTTCACTTTTAAAGTCTGATAACAAGTGAAAAACACATTCATTTATGTCTAGTGACTAACCCTGTAATGACTAACCTTGGTCAATACTGTTCAGTGACATTTCAGTTCAAAATACAAGTTGTTTGAGTAAAACAATCGTTAAGTTTATGGAAAGTTATATTTAGGCCAAGAGTTGACAGTTTTGATAAGACCAAATGATACCTTTCCTCACATTTGTGATAAATATTTTATTTATTGATAAAATGAAAATACATTTTAAGACAAACAAATTGTTTGAAACAATTTTTAATACATTAAGTCATAATAAAATATTTTTCTCTTCAATGAATATTCAATTCATTTATTATTATCTTTTAATATTAAATACTTTTTTTTGATTATTATTTAGCGAAAAATCACAAAAAATTCACAAAATTTTAAAGCTTTTTATATTCTGAAGAATTTAAGTTATTTTCAATAATTGCTTTATATCTGAGATTCACATATCTATGACTAGACTTGAATTCCTATAAATAATTCATTTTTTATAAATTACTTTTCAATCTATAAATGCATTTCGAAATCGTTTTCTTAATGAAAAAACTTATCAAAAAATATTTTATATCTTCTTTTCAAACACTTTCTAAAAATTTAATTATTTTTTGAATAACAATCACTGTTTTGTTGGACTAATCGGAGACAAATCACAAATAAATTCTCAAAAACTATAATAAACTAAACATTTAAAAGATATAAATAATATTTTTTGACTTAAATTCTAAACAAAAACAAAAAAAAAATAAAAAAAAACTCAAAAAACTTAAACATTATATAAATAATGGTTTGAAATAATGATTGAAATAATGGTAATCTCATTGAGTGGTAATTTCTGGGCATTAATGGCATTAAATATCCATAAATAAGTCATTGAAATATGATTTGAAAATATTATAGAAATACTTAAAGCGAAAAATGGATTACATTTAAGAGAAAAATGTTTTACTAAACGGATTTGATTTGTGGCACAGATTCATAGAAAGCTCTCAACGGAAAAAGGGTTTCGATATGAGGTATAAACAGTTGCCGAACATAAGCACTAGAGATGTGTTTCCATCAAAGTCTTGTGCTTTGAATTGAGACTCTTTTTAGTATTATTTCGATTATTGTTATTATTATTGCAATAAATGTTTGAGATTTGCTTTGAATCGTTTGTAGCGATAATTATATCAAAGTTTCGACCGTTTGTTGTCTTGTTGTTAGTCTTCGACTCTTGAGTCGAGAATCTAAGCGACGCTGAATTAATGCAAAACCGTTTGCCAGTAGTCTTTGGCCCGTCGTCGAAGACATGGCCCAAATGACCGCCACATCGAGCACAGGACACCTCAGTCCGGGCCACGTCGTTCTTGAGAGCCAAGAGCAACAAATTGGTGCCAACTATTGATTGGTATTAAGAATATTAAGAATATGTCAAACATTGCGATAAAGAGTGAGAGGACAGGTATGTAGGAATGTGACGATAAGGCATACCGTGTGATAAGTCGAGATTGAGTTTGACTTTAGAGTTATTGATGACACCGTCAAATGCAGGCCAACCGCACCCGCTCTCATACTTGGACTCGGAGGAGAAGATCTCTTCCCCACAAACGACACAACAATAAAGTCCGTTATCATTGAGTTTCAGGTATTCACCGGAAAAGGGTCTGCGTGTGAGGAACGGTAGGAACGAGATTAGAGGAGACATATACCAAACCAATGAATGAGACATTGATTGCAAACATGGGATCAAATGAAGTGACATTTCGTACATACCTTTCCGTAATTTTATGCTGAGTTACGCGATATTGAAGTGGAGTCAAACGCTTCACCAGTTCCTCCCTTTCCTCTTTGGCCAGACATCCATTTGGTTCAGTCTTCTCAAGTCTTTGCATATTGTTTGTCAAAGTTTGTAAACTGTTTTGAATTTGTTGATTACGACTGCCTTTGAGGACAGTTAGTTAGCACTGGAACCAGACCTGCAATACATACAGACATACGACTTAACACTCATTGAAAATACATTGAAATTGAATATAATTATTGAAAACAATTATATTTTGACAAAACTTTTAATAGATTTCAAAGCCATAAAAGCGGACAAACAGTGGTAATGGTGTGAATCAAATACCTGTTCTGTTGTCCTCTTGTGTTACATTTGAGGCAAAATATACACAAAGTATGAAAACATAAAAGCCTTTTAAATAGAGAATGAGTGCCTGAATGAGGGAATGGATGTTAAGCCACAGCCCATAACCACATATTAATTATAATTTCAAGGATTTTCAAAAACCATTCATTTATTTCGCACTCATTTTTGACTCATTTTTTGTTTTCAATGTTATCTCTGAAGAGATCTCAACACACAATGTCTCGGATCTGACATTGGTTTTGAACATTGTATGTGATGTTGTGTCGCCTCCCAGAGCAGAGCAGAGTAGAGCACAGTTAGACTAGAACTCTATCAATACCTCAATGCGAATACCGCATAGCTGCCAGCCCTCAGCACTGGTAGTCTATGAATAGATTGAAACTATGGTTGAGTGCAATAAAGTTCTATCGTTTGACCCAATGCTGAAACTGATGTGAGATGTGATGTTTTGGACATTACATTACAATGCGATATGAATGCCATTTATGGACAGTTGGAAAATGTTTTGTTTGAAGTACTGATGACCTAAAAAAAGTTCACCAAATGTTTGCAATTCATTGCAATTCGCAATGAATTTACTTTTTCTTTAATTAAAAACTTCATTAAATGTTTTGATTTGGTTTTTGGCACAAGTTTTGAATTGAGTTTGAATTACATTAAATATAGTATTGAATTTGATTTGATTTAATGACCGAAACAAACAATTTTGAGCCAAACCTTAGTTTTTAAATACTTTTTGACATTAAAAATAATTTTATTAATCCTTTATTTGAGACAAAGTTTAATCACTTTATAATTGATTCAAAGTTTATAAATCAGTTCATATTTTACTAATGAACTGAATATTAATGATATTTTGTATAGAAATGTCTAAATTTAAAGCCATTCATCATTTCATACAAACCTTTGGCTTGAATTAAATGCCTATTAAAACATGTATTAAAAATAAGGTAAAAGTCATTCAAACTGAGAGCCAAACTCTAACCCAAACCCAACACAACCCAAAGCGCATGCTTTCAATGCATTTAAACATTTCTCAAAACATGTGTTTATTATATATTTTGTTATAAAATAATTGCATTTGTCTTAAAATGTCTGAAGAATTAGATGAAAGTGAAGACAATTTCATTGAATTCAGTGAAATGGGTTTGGATTCACGTCTTCTGCGGGCCATCGACGCAATGGGATGGCAGTCACCGACACTTATTCAGGAGAAGGCCATTCCTCTGGCACTCGAAGGTAACGATATCTTAGCCAAAGCCAGAACCGGAACCGGAAAGTCGGCGGCATTTGCTCTTCCGATACTGAATGGCCTTTTGGTCATCAAAGATGGTATGAATAGTGCAGAGGATGTGACGACACGACAGACCAGAGCATTGATATTGAGTCCAACCAAAGAGTTATGCAATCAATTGACACAACATTTCAAGTCTTTGACAACATTTTGCTCGCGAGAGATAACAGTTGTGGACATCAGTTCCGGTCGAGTGGATGACCTCAAGGGTGTCATGACTTCTGAAACGCCGGACATAATCGTCGGAACTCCGAGTCGTGTCTTAATGCACATTCAGGCCAAACATCTCCAGAATCTGAAACACGAACTCAAATACCTTGTCGTCGATGAGTCGGATCTAATGTTTTCGTTTGGTTACGAACAAGACTTAACCCGTCTGTTGGAGTCGGTGCCCAAAATGGGCTGTCAGTCGTTCCTCATGTCGGCCACACTTAACCCTGAAGTGAAAAACCTGAAGAAGTTATGTCTTCACAATCCAATGGTCTTGAAGTTAGAAGAACCAGAGCTTCCAGAGAGTGATAAACTGATTCAATACCACATCCAATGCGACGAAGAAGACAAATATGTGTTAATTAACGCCTTATTTAAGTTACGTCTAATTCGTGGCAAAACCATAATATTTGTCACTTCTGTCGACAGATGTTATAAACTGAAACTATTTCTGGAACAGTTCGGAGTGAAGACATGTGTCCTCAACAGCGAACTGCCGATCGCCAGTCGCTGTCATGTCGTCCAACAGTTCAATTCAGGTGTGTATGACATCATAATAGCCAGTGATGACAAGTGCTGTTCCGACGCCTCTCAGAGAAAAAGCAAGAAATTTAAATCCAAGCGAAAACCAGACGAAGAATACGGTATTTCACGCGGAATTGACTTCAAGTTCGTCTCAAATGTAGTTAACTTTGATTTCCCGACTTCTGTCACGTCTTACACGCATAGAGTCGGGCGCGCGGCCAGAGGTGATGACTCGGAGGGAACGGTGCTATCGTTGATCAACCCCTCAGAGCAGTCCTACTTCGCTAGCGTTCGGTCGGCTTTCAGTTCAAACGCAAACTTCAAACCATATCAGTTCAAAATGGAAGAGTTGGAGGCATTCAAATACCGTTCCAGAGATGCCTTAAGGGCTGTCACATCCATTGCCGTAAGAGAGGCCAGAATTAAGGAAATCAAACGCGAAATTTTGACATCACAGACATTGAAGAGCTATTTCGAAGCACATCCAAAGGACAAGAAGGTCTTGAAACACGACAGGGCTTTACATACTGTCAAACAGAAGAACCATTTGAAGGATGTCCCGGAATATATCATTCCACCCACTCTTCAGTCAACGGTTAGGTCCAAGAGAATCAATAAACGCATCGAAGAAGAGGCGAGTCTTAGTTATGTCCCGAAGAGGAAGAGGAAACCAAAACACGTGAGGAGTAAGGAATCGAAGGATCCGTTGAAGACATTTAGATTTTCCGGTATTAATAATAAGAATAAAAAGAGAAGAAAAAAAGTTTAAAATTGTATTGAATTTTAGTTTATTTCGAAAACATTAATAAAAATCATTTTTATATTGAATTGATTTCACTTTATTTCAAACTTCAGACAATAAAAAGTTTTTATTTTTTTTTGTTGCTTCGGAAACGCATTCTTAAAGTGTTTGCATTTTTAGTGGCATTTATGCAATGATTGCAAACATTTGAATAAACATCTGTTTTCTATGAAAACAATTAGACATTAATTGATGTTTTGTTTATCGATTTTATAGTATTTTCAGAGTTTTGTTATAAATAATAATATTTTGAAATTGATATAAATTTGTGAATATTTAAAGTCTTTTGAATATTATTTGAATTATTTGAATGACATTTGAATGAAATTGAATAATATTTATGACTTGAATTGAAGTTCAAAAACACATTCATTTTTCATATGAATTGATGTCCAATACATGTCAGCGCAACCAGAGTTCCGGTGCTCTTAAGTGGTTGTAAATTAATAATAATATTTATTTCAATACAAGTTTTATGACATTATTTGTATGAATGTTTTGCTATAAATCGTCCAAATTTTAATTTATTTTTCATTTTCAATTTATTCGTATTTTCAATGAAATGCTTATAAGATGTAAAATAAGAGCATTTAAAGTGATTTTGATTTTATTGATTTTGACGACTGTTTTGGTTTTGTTTAACTGGACCTCAACTATGGTTGCGATTCGGGATGTGATTTACCTGACCAGGTATTAAGGGTTCACTACTCTATACTTGTATTAAATGAGACAATAATTGAATTCATTCACACATTGAATGCAAGAATTTGTTAGACTGAGAGGAAAGTTGGTTTTTATAGTTGTTTACAGTTTTTTTTTATAAATTTTTTTCGAATAAAGTTTTTATAAATTCAATTGAAATCACTTTTTATGAAATATTGAGTTTATTTGAAAATAATTGAAAACTTTTTATACAAATTGTTTTCATTTGTTATAAATTGTTTCTTCACTTAAAGGCCTGTTTGGGACACCAAAAGACCCGAACCATTCAATATAATCACTCATTATTACTCAAATGGTTTGAATTCTTCACAATTATGTCAACTCCACAACTGGCAGAAGAGATCCAAAGACATCAAAGTATTCGATGCCATCATATTCTCTGTGGAATTGGATTTATTAGAGATCCGATTGAAAGAGATGTGGTCTTTCGTTGACCATTTCGTGGTCTTAGAAGCGGACAAAACATTTACGGGAAGACCAAAAAGACTTTATCTCAACGAAAATATTGAACGCTTTTTGTGGGCCAAAGAAAAGCTCATTTATGTGTCTTATAGTGGTTTACATGAATTGAAATCAGGAGAAAATCCGTTCAAAAATGAAGATAAAATGAGAACTTATATGAATAAAGTGTTGTCGAAAATGGCCAAAAATGGAGATATTATCATCTGTTCCGACGTGGATGAGATACTGTCTGAACAGACTGTCCAATTGGTCAAAGAATGCACTGGTTTTCCAAACGGAATGCATTTAGAGCTCAAAATGTTTTTATATTCCTTTGAGTTCTTCTACAGTATTGACGACAGTTGGAGATCACACGTAGAGGTATACGACAGTAACTTCCAATACAGTCACGGAAGGGTATCTAACTATAAGTTGGCCGACGCCGGTATGTGTAGCCATGCAATGTTCACACCCTTCTAACCTACCTGTGCCATAGGCTGGCACTGTTCCTTCTGTTTCAGATACATATCTGACTTCATATTCAAAATGACTTCGTATTCACATAACGACAGAGTAGTCAAACCACAGCTATTGGAACCAAAGGAGATCCAGAGGAAGATATGTGAGGGCGAAGACATCTACGACATGTATCCGGAAGTGTATACTTTCAAAGAACTGTTCTTAAAGACGGGACCAATACCTAAATCAAAGTCAATGACGAATTTACCAAAACATTTGATCCAATTTTCAAACAAATTTCCTTATCTATTGTCCAACGGATGTCTTAGAGAGGATTATTCCTCTTCCACTTCCAGACATTAAAACTATTTTTACTTACTTTTATAACTCATAAATATTTTATAATTATTCATAAATGCTTTCATAGAGACAACAAATAATTAATAACTGATATCAAAGACATCTATTTATCACAAATTCATAGAACTCTTTGTTATATAAATGTAAAGAATTTTTATTAAAATTACTAAAAAGTTATGAATTTATGAACAAATGAATCGAAATGTGACTCTTATTGGCTATCACTGGAAGAACTGCTCGAAGAGTCTGTTGACATGACTTCCACGTCATCGTTATCTTTGTTAACGTCTTTAACATCGATTGAGTGGTGGTGTGAATAAGATGACAGTGCGCTCACAGTAGGCTTAATGTCGTGGCCCCACATCGAAGAGCCACTGGAAGTGCTGGCAGTACTGGAGGGTCGGGTCATCTCCTGTTGCTGTTGTCCACTATAGGGGTTCAAAGGGTGTGTCTGTTGTTGTAAAAGATTGGAAGCAATGGTCGGGTCGTTATAATTGGCCAAAAGTCCTGATCTCATCTCAATGTCTGTCGGATAGGGACGCCTCTGGTCTCCGATCTCCCAATTATAGGGCGCCGCCACTGAATGGGCGGCACTGATCTTATGTGCATATCTGATCAGTTCTTCAGATGGTATGGGATGTGTTGCGGCCTTATTGATGATCTGGAGCTTCTGTTTCGCCTGATATATAGCCGTCGCCTAAAAGTCATAAACAATCAAAACATCAATTGATTTGAATTTAAAGCCAAAGAATGTCTTTGAGACCAATATATGTTCGGCTTCTTTGAAGTGTTTCTGCAATTGTCTGATCTGTTGGTCGTGTTTGTCGACCTCTTCGCCCATTTCCACAATATTCTTGTGTATCTCTTCCTGTTCTTTAGCCAACTTCAGCTCATTCTTCAGCTCTTTGTCTTTGGCCACCAAAAGGTCCGCCAATTGATTGTTATCTAATGTCAAGTTCTGTCGCAATGGCTTTGGAGTCAACACTATCTCAAACAGTTCTCTACATTTGTGGACAAATGAAGACAATTAGCGGTGAGGACAGAGTTGGGAGCAATTGATGTGACATTACTTTGATATGAGTTCCATGTCGTCAACGATGGCCAGCAGTTTGTCTCGACAGCACTTCTCAGACATCCTTAATGTCAATGATTTGTAAACAAAACAAATATTTAATCAATTGATGTCTATTTGAACGAAACGTTTGTTTAAACTATTTGTCAATCGTTTCAAATCATATCAAATGTTAGACAACTTTAGTGTAGTTGAAGTCAAGCCATTCAGTGCTAAACGAACTCAAATCATTGCTAGGATTTTGTACTTTTATATGTCATAGATTATGACTGCATTTCAATGCGAGTCATATATGTATAAAAGGCTAATATTTTCGTCAAATAAACGCCTTTTGAGCGAAAATCATGAGATAATCATATGATTGGAGTTTGATTGCATTGAACATAACCCTGAGATTTGCCGCAGATTTCCCTAACAATGATATCAACATTGAATGGTCTGACGAGAGATCAGTTGTTTTCACACTTGTAGTCATTGCTGACTAAAGTTTAGGGTATTTTCGTCACTCGAAAGCTATAGAAAGTATACATTTTTAGGGCGTTTTCATTCATCTCAATAACATTGAATAGACATAAGAGTAGAGAAGTCGCGAAAAACTGAAATTTGCTTTCATTTGAGATTTGGTTTTGTTTGCAATTCATTGAAGTTCTCTCTCAACTGTCGACTGATTTTCAATAAATGATAAATTGTTTTAATTATAATTGAAGTGAATTTTGATTTAATTTGAATAATGTATTCGAAAAGTGTTTTGTTTTATGCATTGATTTCACTCATATTCTTCGGTAAGTGTTTTGGTGTCTGTTTTGATGTCTCTTTGATTATGAAATTGTATTTAATTTAATGTTCGTTTGAATTGAATTATCGTTTGATTTAACGATCGTTTAATGGATTGCATTTATGTCTATAATTGTCATAAATTATTCATTTTTTTCAATAATGAAAATCATTTTTTCATTTCGTCATTCAATGGTTTTTTATGTGTTTTTAAATTTGTTTTTCAATTGCTTTTCAATTGTTTTCAATCGTTTGAAGTATTTGTAATTTAATCTTTGAGTTTGAATTACACTATCGTTTGGTTTTTCATTTAATCAGCAATTGATTAATTGTGAATCAAGTGTCCCCTCTCATTGAAAATGACCCCTCTCTTTGCGCATGCATTGCATACAAACGAAACACTTTGTCATTCATTGACTCTATTTGTCTAACATTATCTCAACGCTGATTATGTGTCGAAGTTTTGTACCCTTTTGTGACACCAAATGTGACGGGTCTTTAATCATGATATTTGTCGTTCTGTACATAGCTTTGGTGAGAGCACAGGAGTCTAATCAAACCATAGTCAACCCTCCCGGGGCTTCAACCCTTGAGGCAATCGTTGCCAACACCACGACAACAGACCCCAAAACTACGACTACCACTACTCCCTCTCCCGTGACAACAGTCCCGGTGTCCACAACCACTTCAGGCCCAACCCCTAAACCCGACCAGTTCTCGGGCAATGTGACCGAAGGTGACATCACTTGTATTAACGTTAAGTTTTCGGTACAAATCGGAGTCAAATACAACACCACAAAGAATGTCGAAAAGGAGGTGTTGTTCAACGTTCCCGTCAATGCCTCAGTCATTGCAGACCGAAGTCATTGCAATAGCACTACATCTAAAGGACTGGAAGTGATCACTATAGGCTTCGCCAATCACCCCTCGGCCAATTTGACCATTACTTTCAATAACACCAACGGAAATGTCTTCGCACAAGAAGTCCAGTTGTCGTTCGATGTGACGAAAGAGGTGTTCCCCGACTTCAATGTCACATATGGTAAGGAAAGTGGTGTTTGTATTACAATTAGTGATCGCGTTGTGTCCCCTCTTAGGACAAGTGACCGCCAGTTCCAAATCTGATCTAAAACTGTTTAATGTGCCGACTGTCCACTCGTACTACTGTGCCAAAGCACAACTGGCCACTCTTACGGCCAAGGGTTTCAATGACATTGGAGTGTTCTTCACTGAATCCAAAGTCGAGGCCTTTATTGAAGACAAAAAGAAGGGAGAATTCGATACAGGTTTGCTTTGAGTGACAATTGGATGAAATGTTTGTTTAATTGAATTTTCATTTAAGAAATCGATTGCAAATCAGCTGAAATCAGTGATGTCGTGCCCATAGCAGTGGGGGCGGCGTTGGCCGGACTGGTAGTGATTGTTTTGATCGCGTACTTCATCGGCAGAAGACGTAGTCGTCGTCTCGCATATCAATCAGTTTAGAGCCGATGAATGATATCTATTGAACTAATGGTTCACTCTTTGGATGACTTAAATGTAATATATTATAAATACGTTAATTATATCGAAATTATGACAACATTTCGTTGTTTACATTCAATGCCTTTTTATGAGTTTATATTAATTTGAGTTTATTTTCAAAATTTAGACTTTTTTTAATTTAAAACAAGTTTTGATTTAATTAATTTACAGTAATTTTGAGCTCTTTTAACGATTAATAGTTTTTATTCCAAAACCGTTTTTATTAGAAATTGATTAAAAATATGATAAAAAGCATTCTTTGATTACAAAACTGTACAGATCTGTGATATCAATAGACAAACTGTTTCTGATAACTTTGATTCACATTCTTTAGATTCGATCCAATTATTGATAATAAAATTGAATTTTTATATATAAATGATTTGACTTTAAATGTGTTTTTATTTACAAATTGATGTCATTTTGTGGTAATCATTGCAGAGGTTTTCTAACGGTTCCCATAAATAGTATGAAATTTGTGGCCACATCTCGTATTAGGTACAGGAATGGCCGGTTGGCCACAAACTGTGTCGGGAATACAGGCCGACCAGATCTGCCGTATATCATAGCCGTGGCGGCGGCGGCTTCGGTGCCCTCTTCGTTGACAGTGATGTATGACTTGTGAACCACTGAATTGAGTGCCAAACCATTGCTTCTGTAGTCAAGAGCACTGGTATTACCAGTTGTTTCGAAAAGTGACGACAAATCTGCAAATCTCGGATCAAATAGTTTTTTGATGCCAATCGAATATAAAGGTCCGGCCAATTCAAACTCCTGTTCCACTTTGAACTTTGGCAACTGGACAGTCACTTCGTCGTCATACATATTGCCCACCAGTTCGTAGAGATCGGAGGGCTTTATGCCTGAGATGAGCGAATCCAGTCCTTTGCCGACGTCTGGAAGTATTACTACCATTGAATAGTCGGGATTAGCGTAAGACAACTCAATGGCCGTCGCCTGAAGTCGTTCTGATATGCCATACATTAGTGTCGTCTCCATTGACATCATCTGCACCTGTATCTCATCGGTGGGTGACATGAAGAATGTGGTGTTGAATGTGTTGTCTTTATTGAATTGTGTCAACCATTGCGACTGAAAGTACACTGCGTTCGCAATAATCATTTTAGTCCATGAGTTGATCGCACCGTTAGGTATCAATTCAGTGATTTTGCCCTTCGTTTGATCTTTGATCCAATCGTTAATGTATTTCATCGATTGAATTGGTTTTGAAGAGAAGTTCATTTGCTTTATGTCTGAGTCAAAGAATTCTGCGAAACAGTCATTCAGTTTGAGATCGTTGTTAACGAATATTCTGTTGGCCTGACTTAGAGTCGTCTTCTCAGACAAGGGTTCTGTCATTTTTGACATATTCTTCTTCAAGTCATTCCAAAGCCTTAACCCCTGATAAGCCATTCCCACAGAATTTTTGGGAACATTATTTAGTTTGAGTTTATTTTTGAGTTCCGTTTCTGTCTCTCCTTTTGCTGCCATATATGTGATGATAAGCGCCGACCAAACAGAGGAAGGGCTGAATAGAAGTCCGGTTGAGTTGTCTTTGGCCTCAAATTTATGCAAAGCTTTCATCAGATCGAAAGCAAAATAATGTGAGCCTTCGATCAAGACTTGACTCAATTCTGATGGACTTAATGTCGAGACCTTGTTGTCAGTCACGTTTAGGTCACTTTCGGCGCCGAAACAATCTTTTATTTCCAGTCTTTCCTCGCATTTCGTTTTGGAAATTGTGAACCATATCAAGAATATGGTCAGCACTGGTAGGAAATGCATTATTTCTGGAATGAAAAGCATTATAATATAGTTTAAGATCAATTACCCCTCGTATAAAACACACCCTTTGAATATATTGATATAAAGTTGCCGGAGATAACACACTCGTTATAAGGGGGCAAATGAGGGTATTTGACAAAAGTTTTAATACTCACCAAAATTGGACTTTCAATGAATAAGAGCCGGATTCTTGTGTTTGTATAAGTGATGAAAAAGGAATTACACTTTTTTCAAGGCTTTCCACAAAATAAGTATTTTGTTTACAAAACAAATTGTTTGATATATTTATTCCAAACAATATTTCTAATCAATTCTGAATAAAAACTTGGACTAATTAATGGAAAAGTTCTTACATTAAGAGATTGTAATATATATTATATTATTATTAACTGATTATTACAAACAGTTTTGCAATACTTATCACAAATAATAACAAAGTTTTCGCATAACTTTTGGTCAGTTGTCTAATGAAAACTAATGTATGGCTAATATAATAAATAGGATTTCATATGAATTGTCAAAAGGTTTGAGTCTATGAAGACATGAGAGATAACTGTATGTGAGTCCCAGAATCAGGTCGTGATCTGAGGCATAGTATGCCTTGAAATCTAAAGCATGACATCAGGTATTGTCCCAAAACATATCGACGTCAGAAATGCATTGAAAAACTGGTCGCTTCACTGAAAACCAGTGCTCTATTGAGTGCTTTATTCGAAAACAATTTTTTAGTAATTTTTTGTTTGCAATAATAACTAAAAGTTGGAAAACACAGAATTCATTACAATATAATATGATACTTCATATACGGCACAACACAACACAACTGCGCTATTGAACTTGTTCTCCTACTTGTTCTCCTACTTGTCCTCTATCTATGACTGACTGCTGTTTGCAATCAAATCAACACATTATTATTATTACATATTATTATACAATCAGTTATTCTGAGCACAAAAATTGTATTTTATTTTTAGCATTTATTTCATATTAATTAAATTCATTTCATTTGAACCTTTGATTTATGTCTTTTCTATACAACAATTGAACTCTTTTTCATAAAACAAATATATTTTTAATACCTTATCATAAATTTGTTATTTAGATCACAAATGTCTTTAGTTTTCATATTAATTATTGTAATTGATTTCAAAATACAGTATTAGTTTTAAAATATGATTTACTAATAAATGAATATAACTTTTAGTATTAAATGGAGCAAAAAATTTTTGTTTGGTTTCAATACTGTCCCAAATTATTATCTCTAAAGACAAGACTAATCCTATTGTTAAGCATTTTTATAAATATTTCACTTCTATGTCAGAAATGTTTTTGTATTTCTTTAGTAAAGATTAACTCAATTTTAAAAAATAATTTTTGGAAATCTTTTCAAAAAGTATTCCTTATATTAATATAAACTTTTTCATAACAAAGAATAGCATTGTTTGAGATAGCGATAGAACCGGATGTGCAAAACAGACACTGAATAATCTAATACAGAATTCTTAGAATTGACTCAAGATTTGCGATTCATATCAAGTTTAAGGTTATATTTCACGCTTTGGTTTATTTTATTTGAAATTTAATACAGATTTTAAAATTCACAACAAAAAAGAGTTCAAATGTTTGAAAAATATATGAATAAAATGATAATTTTTCTACAATTTTGACGAATGAGGAAATTATTTGATAAACATTTATATATTTTTTACATTAAAGACATTTATAAATAAAATTATTTCACGAATCAATCAATTGGTAAATGAATTCATTTTGTTGTCAATTAATGTTATATTAATCTCTATTTCGTTGACATTTATAATGTTTTTCATTAGTCAAGAGATTATACAAAACTTAATGATTTGAGTCAAAAAAATTGTAATTAATTATTATTAAATTGAATTAATTAACTGATGGACTGTTTATTCTTCCAGAGGAATGGGAGGTTATTAACCATTTTTGAGTTACATATCATATGAATGTTATTATAAGTAAATGTTTTATTAATATACAAATTATGAGTTAATTGAATGCAAAGTCGACTCAACCCCTAATTGAATGCTTTGACTCCCACTCTGAGCACAATTGATAGGATGGATGGAAAGCATATCATATCTGCACTCATTTTCACTAACATTTACAATAAAAACTCATTTATTGCACAGTTTTTGTATAACATTTGAGAGTAATATTCTTGAGAACAAAGTCTCAAATCATAGCTATTTCTTACTCAATGAATCAACACTTCCTTTCGACCCAACCATTCAAATAGTGTCATATTTTGGGTGCCTTTCAATAAGCAGTTCTCATATGAAGTGATCCTTATTTTATTCCAATATTTTCAACGGGAAAGAGGACTGAGAGTTGAAAAGGAAGTCAAAGTTAATGATTATATTGTAATACTTATTGTAATGAATGGTATGTTTGAGTCGACTGTGAATTGACTATGAATTGAATGCATGAAAACCTCTACACATGATATAATGTGAAGATTGGAATCTGTACTCAAATATAAAATTCTTCATTCACTTCACATTCAATGAGTATCTGATTTCATATTCATGTAAATCGTTGTGTCATTTGTTATCACTTCAACACAACTCTCACCTAAAGAGCTGTTCCTTAACTGTAAATATTAAACACATTCAGTGCTAATGAATTGCTGTACCAATCGGTCCATCAAAGTAGTTGTTGTCGGGGATGGTATGTAATGCCTGTTCATACAATTAAAGTAATTATTCCTTATGCATCTCATTGTACCAGGGACAGTAGGAAAGACATGTCTATTGATCAGTTATACAACGGGCAAATTCCCGACCGGAGAGTACTTTCCAACAGTGTATGACTTGAATGAATTTTTTGTTTATTTTCGCATAACATAACTGTTTGACACAAATCACAAACTTTTATGATTTGTTTATTTGTTTTGTTTTTATGAAAAACTAAATAAAAACCGTTTGAATAGCTTTGAGAACTATGCCGGAAGTCTTCAGTGCGAGGGAACTAATGTGAATCTCACCCTTTGGGACACCGCAGGACAGGAAGACTACGAACGTCTTCGACCACTCTCTTATCCCGGGGTTAGTTATTCGATATAATTGTCTTCAATTCAAAAATCATTTGAATCTCTCAATACCTCTCAAAGGCAGACGTATTCCTCCTGTGCTTTAGTGTCGATAATATCCATTCGTATCACAATATAATGACTAAATGGCAACCAGAGGTCAAACACCACTGTCCAAAAGTGCCGTACGTTTTGGTTGGAATGAAGACAGATCTCAGATATTCTCTTGGAATGAATGTGAGCCAAACGGAGATCAATTCAGACGAGTCTGAAGTCAAACAATACGTGACTAAAGCTATGGGCAAAAAGTTGTCCAAAAAAATAAAGGCCAAGAAATACATTGAATGTTCGGCGAAGACTATGTTTGGCATCTCTGAAGTAAATTCTTTGAAACTTTAGTCAATGTCTTAATATTTACTTATTCTCATCGCACAGGTATTTACTGAAGCCGTTCGGGTTGTGCTAAACCCTCCGACACAGAGAACATGTCAACTATTATAAGAAATGTCTTCATTTCATATGAAATCAGTTTAACATTTTTTCACTTAATTTTCGTTCAGCTATTATTCAAATCCTATTGTCTTTTGAATATTTATATAAAAATATATTTAATTGACATAACATTTACTGTATTATTGTTTGTGTTTTAAATGTCTTCAAATCAATGAATTTGTGACCAAATTATTATCAATTGAAAACTTAGTCTAAAATTGTTGAGAATTATAATCAATGTCAAAGACTATAGTTTTGTACAAATTATATATCATTTCAACACATATTCAGAAATTAAACAATTATTTAATTTAATTAAAATATTTATTCATTTGAAAAACTATTAAATTTTGTGATTATTTGTTTAAATCAATATTTTATTCGACTTTAAGGAAACAAAACCTAATTTTCATTCAAAAGTTTGCGCTAAAAGTGTTTGTGAAAAATAGATGGAGTTTTGGCTCAAATGATTGGATTGTTTTCAAAGCAACAAATTTTGCCAAAATTAAAAACAAGTTTTAAATGACTTTTATATAAACAGTTCATAAAATCAAATGATAATTATTTTTGATAACAATCTATATATTAGACATTTATCCCTACATTGAGATTACAGGGATTTTTCATCATTTTTTCATTTTGTTTCTCCCCTTCAAAACAAAAAGTTGTATTTTTCATATGTGGTGTCCTATGAATTCCAGGGTGAAATTAGGGTGACTTTTGATTGTGTAATGATTTGTATATTCAATGATAACATTAATCATTGAATTTCGTTGTATTTGAAGAAAAATATATTTTAAAAAATATGAAAATTTATATAAAATTTATTTGTATTTAAAGTTTAAAACTCTTTTGATTTGAGAAACACTTTTGAATTGTTTGTTAAAAATGTTGAAAAAGTTATTTATTTCTCACAAAAAGTTAATAACAAATAAAGTTTTGAGCGAAATATTAGGACCCAGTTGTTTGACATCACATCCATCTCGGAGTTGTCAAAACAATGTCTTTTCAAACCATCGAAACCTGTGTTCAATGTCTTCGCCAAAATCGGATGGTGTCGAAGATGTGCCACAATTTCCGGGTTCGAGATCCAAATGGACCCTAAACTTGGAATTTATTGTTCCGGATCATTACGAGGGTATACCTGTCTATCGGGTGATGAATCGCAACGGTTTGGTCATCAGTCCATCTCAAGACCCAGACCTCAGTCAAGAACTCATAACAAAGATATACAAAGGTTTGAATGAATTGATTGTTTGAGAAGTCATTCAAAGACTGTTTGTCGAAAGGGATGACACTTTTGAACTCAATGGACAGAGTGTTATATGAGTCCCAAAGACAGGGAAGGATTTCCTTCTATATGACCAACTATGGCGAAGAGGGAACACATTTCGGGTCTGCCGTCGCTCTCAATGACGATGACATTGTCTTTGGACAGTATAGAGAAGCAGGTGTTGAATGTGATCCCAAGTGTCTGTCCATTTGACTAACGGTTCCATTGGTAGGTGTCTTAATGTGGAGAGGATTCAAGTTAGAGAAATTCATGGCTCAATGCTATGGAAATTGTGATGATCTCGAGAAGGGTCGACAAATGCCTGTCCACTACGGCAGTCGTGAACACCATTTCGTGTCCATATCATCCCCTTTGGCCACTCAGATGCCTCAGGCCGTGGGCGCCGCCTATGCCCTCAAACGTGAAGCCAAGGGTCGATGTGTTGTCTGTTATTTCGGTGAAGGGGCGGCCTCTGAAGGTGACGCTCAGGCAGGTCTCAACTTCGCGGCAACACTCGACTGTCCGATCATATTCTTCTGGTATTAACTGTTTTTGTCTTTCAATGAATCAATAAATCATTTATTTGTAACTCCAGTCGTAATAACGGTTACGCCATATCGACGCCCACTCACGAGCAGTATAGGGGCGACGGCATCGGTAGCTATCGGTCCATTCAATTGTATGTTTGTCTTAATATGAATCCCTTCCCTCAGCCGCTCGGGGACCGGCGTTTGGCATCCCATCCATAAGAGTGGACGGAAACGATGTGTTGGCCGTATATAACGCCACTCGAATGGCCAGAAAACTATGTGTCGAAGAGTCGAGACCTGTCCTCATTGAGGCCATGACCTATCGAATCGGACATCACTCCACTTCTGACGACTCCAGTGCTTATCGAAGTGTAGATGAGGTCCGTCTTTGGCATCAAAAAGACCATCCGATATCTCGAACGAGAAAATATATGGAACACAAGAAGTGGTGGAACGAAGACATGGAGAAGAGTTGGAAGGAAGAGGCGAAACGTCAAGTGATGTCTGCCTTCACTAATGCAGAAAAACTACTAAAACCTAATTATATGGAAATGTTTGGAGACGTTTACGACCAAATGCCAGACAATCTTCTGGAACAGTCAGAAGAGCTGAAGAAGCACCTGGAGGTCTACAGAGACAACTATCCCATCAATAATTTCAAACAATAATAAAACAATTGAATGTTTTTGACATATTTTGACCCATTTATAGCACAGGTATTTCTCCTTTAATGACAGTTAACAATATTTTTAATTTTATATTAAATTATTTAATATAAATGTTTTTATCTGAAATTCGACCCTTAAATGCATTGCACCCTTAATTCAAATATATTTACAGTTTTTGTTTTAATTATTTATCAGATGTTTTTGATGACAGACTAGGAATGGATTGTCTTAACTCAAGGACAGTCTTTTTGATGTCATATTTATTTTTTTCTAAACATTGTTTTACTAAAGAATTGGATAATTGTTCGCAATTTAGGAGAAGTGATGTTATTCTGAAGGCTCTGTCTCTCAGTTTGTCGTTAGAAGGCATGAGATCTACCATAAGATTCTCGAAACACTTCCCTATTTGAACCATAGATAGAGTGGTCAACATATTTAGTATGCATTTGGTGGCTGTGCCGGCCTTTAGTCTAGTGCTTCCGGTTAGCACTTCGGGACCCGTGGAAACCGTTATCAATAGATCCAAATTGATCTTTGGTTTAAGGTTTGGATTGAAACTCAAGAGACAGGTATAGGCTTTACGATTGAGAGCGCCGTATAGAGAGCCCCAAACGAACGGCGTTCGACCGCAGGCAGCGATACCTTCAATGCAAACATTAATTCATTGTTAATTGAATTTCAAGATTTCATTCGATGTCTAACCAATAACGACATCATTTTCAGTAACGCTTTTGTCTTCGATGGCATTGATTCCGTCGACAATAGAGTCTTCGGCGCCTTCGATGGGAGACAGAAGTGCTTTATAACCGCCGGCAATGATTCCTATAATATAAAAGTTGAAGAGTTTTATAGAAAAATGGTTTTTTGTTGTCATCCAAACCCTGAACCATATATGAGGGCACAGAAAAAGTTGGCGGACATTCACTCGCGTCAAGAACTCCCAGTCGACCACTAGTTCCGGCCCCGACATAGAATACTCGTCCGTTGTTTTTGAACGAAAGTGTTATTTTGTTGACCAAAGTCTCGATGGAATCGACATGTCTTCGAAGTTCATCAAAGTTTTTCGACTCTTCGCTGATCATCAGTTCTATGGCTTCTCTAACACTCATTGAATCCAATCTCAAAGAGTTTTCATTTCTTGTTTCTGTTAGTGAAAGGGATGTCGAAATTGGAAGTACTATTTGCGCCAACTGTTCGTTTGTCATCTGGTTTATAGATAATCCGTTTTCCAGACCATTATTATTATTATAATTGGAACCGATGTTTGAGTTAATCATTTTGAGAGCACCCATAACTGTGTCCTTCAATATCATGATATCGATGTCAACATAGCTTTGTCTAAGTCTTTGAGTGACGAGTTTAGAGAATATCTCGCATTTGGATAATAGACTTCCGGTGAACCCAATCTGAATCTTCTTGTCTTCGACTTTATGACCATTTTTGAGTTTTGTGATCAAACACTTGATGTCATTAACGAGATCTTCGACAGCAATGTTCACCACATGTTTGGCGATTGAGTTCTCAATCACTGATCGCTTTACTATGAGTTGAGCCAAGTCTGCGATCTCTGTCTTCGTGGAGACAACACTCCAACCGACCAACTCGTAGACCGACTGCAGGTTCAAGTGTTTCAGAATCGCATTCATTAAACTTGATTTGTCTTCATTTGGTTCCGTGTCGTTTGATGTGTTGTACTCATAATCCTTTAAAGCTTCTCTCAATGCCATATGAGATATGTTATATCCCGACCCCCTGTCACCTGTTTATCAACACATTCAATGTTTTTGAGTTAGTTTTCAATCAATTTCAAGCACTTCGTGTAATTCTAACCCAATATATGTCCATATCCTCCGATCTTGAGTGTCTGTTGTCCATTATTGCCATAGCAACATGACCCGGTGCCCGATATCACGATGCATTTGATGTCATATTTTGTGTCATCAATACATGCTTTTAACGACATTTTCATAATTAATATTAAAATAATTTAATTATAAATACAAACCTAAAGCCGTGTCGGTATCGCTTCCAACCCAAATACTGTCCAAATTAGGCCAAACCTGATTGACTGCTCTGACCAAAGCCTAGAATAATATTACAGAATATTTTCATTTAAATTATTTTCAATACATTTTTGAAACAAAACCAATTATTTCTCAAATTCTTTTAACAAAAATTCAATTTTAAATAATTAAAAGTTTTGATTCGCTTTTGTAAATAGATTTTACAAAAATATAACTCATTATTAATGAGCAAATGATTGACCTTTTTGTCCAAATCTGCTATAATTCCTGGCATTCCGATTGCGATTCTATTGACCACATGTTTAGAAGTCGTTGTCTTAACCTCATTGAGGAATGACTCCAATTGTGTGGGCTTTAATAGTTTGAAGTTTGCGGCCCCGAAATGATATCGCTTTGGAGTTTGTTGGCCATCATTATCGCCGACATATATGGCCACTGTCTTTGTGGCCCCGCTTTCTATTGCCAAAGACATAACACAAGATATAAAGTTATTTTCAAAATGTATAATAAAATAATTTCTATGATTTATGTGACGACTAATCGGTATATAAGACTAAAGAATATTTTACAAAAGGCTATCGTTTGAGTGATTTGTTAATCAATTTGTTTCTAGTGGTGAAACACAAGGCTATAAAACCAGTGCTTTCTCTGTTATCCTTTTTTTATCGCAAATTTTTTTCCATTGATTGCAATTCAGAAGTTTAGCATTTGTTTGATATCTATATAAATATATTCTATATTTCCTCCAAATATATGAAAACTTATTAAAAAATAATTATTTTATTAAAAGAAATTAATGTTTTCTTATCAAAAATCGATAAAATTTACGAATTTTTAAACAAATATATCATTGTCTGACAGTCAATGCATTTGTCATTATTGTGTTTACGCAAGAATTTAATAATTGTTTTCATTCTTATAGTAATTATTCATAATTCAGATAAAAATGTCATGTGTTTTGAATTTATTTAATAGATTTGATAATTGATATTAAAGTTTATTTACACATACTTTCAGTTACTTTTGATTTACATTCAATGATTTTGTTTTATTTCAAAAAGTTGTATTTTGACCCCTTTTGAACACTTTTAAAAAATCCCTTAAATGGTTTCAACCCCTAAAATATCTTTGAATTGAATTAAATCTACAGAATTGCTGCAATCGATCCATGGCTTACCTCAAGAAAGGTCTGTAAGTATTGATTGAGTCATTTATGCCGTCATTAAAAGTAATTAAAATTTTAAAACTAATTTAATGACAATTGAAATACTAATTGAAATAAAGCAATAATTAAAGTAATAATGAATACAATTTTATCCATAATTTGGTCACAAGTTTCGAAGACATTAAAATTAAAGACAAATACTTATAATTTAAACACTTTTATTAAACGATTCATTCATTTGTTATATTGAAATACACTATGTTTTAAAGTTTGTTTCAAAACTCATTTATTTATCATTGATTTATTTCATTGTTTCGAAATAATTGTCAAAACAGTTGTTTTAATGCAAATAACAGTGACATAAAAACGTCAAAAAACAAATAATTGGTAAAATAAATGCAAGAAATTATTAATAATTAATTGATATTAAGATTTGTTTTGAATTTGATCAGAATATTCGTTGTTATGACTACTAGTGTATTGAAAAACTGAGTCAAAATTCAATAATATTCCGGATAATTTTGATCGCATTCAAAGATCGAAAATATCTGTGTTTTTTGTTATTGAGATATAATTATTATGTTTTGTTTGAAGAAATGTTTTGTAATAATTTCATTGTTAACACATTTTTTGCCAATCAATGTCTGGTCTAAAATAATTGACGGAGAATTGATCACAGATGAGGTTTGTGTAGTTTATGGTCGCTATATCGCACACCCTTTCCTTTTATTACGACATTCCCTTTATATAATTAATTTTTATTATACGAAAGGTTTATCTTTATATTAGTTGTGTTTTAACCCTTTTTGCCTTCCCTGGCGTTGATCTCTTATCTCTTGGCCTCTATAGAACTGGGTATTCCTCGCGAGGTTTTGCTTCTTATCTCAAAACGGAGTCTTTAAATATGACGTCTCTTATCCAAAAGTGAGTGATATTAAAAAAATGTTAAAAATATATATCATATAAACCTTTATTACTTACACGAATGGCCAGACCTTTGCTCCGGAAAACCTTCTTCTTTACTTTGATTCCGACCAACAATGGCCAGCAGTTTACAAGAATACGTCAAAAGTAAGACATTTCGTGAAATTTTTGAGTATAATGTGATTTGAATTTGAAGTCATGTGAAGACAAACACCAGGTGTTGGACAACAATAACAATCAAATAATACGATTAACGGAATATTCGCGAGAATTCAGAGAAACTCACGCCTCGGGATGTAAGAAATACAACGAGGAATACGATGACAACAATGAATGGTACCGGTGCTCTCACTACAGAAAGTTCCAGTCCTATCGAGAGCGCTGGTGGTTTGTTGTCCTCGACAATTGCAACTCATCTGAGGTACCCATTTGTCCACAATTGACACTCAGACTCAAGGCATGACTTCTAGGGATTGCGTTTGAGATATAAGATAACAATGACTAACGACGACAAGAACGGGTGGTTCACACACTTCTCGGCCGACGAGTTCTGTAAGACGTGTTTCATATGAAATATGTTTGCGTTAATTGTTTTGTGAAATACTCTTTAGATATAATTCATACGAATTTGATATTCAGTTTTCTATATGTCCTGTTGTTTATCGCCTCCTGTTTTGAAGCCTGTGAGTAGTGTTTGGCTTTGAATGCATTCTTAATCTATCACTTAATCTATCTCTTAATCTGTCTCTTAATCCATGTCTAATAATCTTCAGATGCCTTATATTCGCGGCACTTATTTCATATAACGTATAAAATGTTTTTGGTGTCACTTCTCTCAGGTTTCACACAATCATTACATATAATTAATTATAATTAAATGAACACAACTTTGACAACACTTTTGATGTTTCAGAATGTATTGGAATAATAGTGTTGTTCTTGTATTACTTGTTGTACGCTTACAATGGCTTTGGTTACCATAAGCTCAAAATGTTTGGTATGTTTTCAAATAAATTCTCAATCTTTTCATTTGATTAAATATATTTGTCAAAGAATTTCACTAATTGTTTGATAGCTTATTATCACTAAATTCTTTGATATAATGATTCAAATAACAGAAAAATTCTTTAAATTCAGAAATCTTTTGTTTATTTTGAGCGCCTGTAAGCCCTCGTAATGTTTATTTAGATCCGTTTCCGCCCTTTCCATTGCTTTCATTCAATGCATTCATTCAATTGTATTCCTTTCGTTCGTTTGTCTTAAATAAAAATCGTTTGTTTTTCGACAAAAACTCGTTAATTGATTTCACCGAATCGTCGGTTACTTCAATTTTGGCGCAGTCGACGCAGGATACGAAAACCTAACGCTTTATTCCGTATAAAATCGTAATTAAATTCGCATTAAATCGCAATCAATGCCAAAAAAGGCGAAAAAGAGCGCCAAAAATGGCGACAAAGGTCGCACTCGATCTCAGACTAACGATACGGTCAACAACGAGTCAGACACCGAACGAGTGACAAGAGGTCTCTCGGGGTTGAGGGCATCCTCACCCAGTCTGCCGCCGGCCGTCCGAGAACCTGAGAGTACTGGCGACACGTTGGCGCCACCGTCTAACGCAATGATAAGACACGATTTCGTAACAGATGCGAATCAAACGACAACTAATGTCGTGTCTGGCCCTCACCCGCCAACACATCTTCTCTGCGAGAAGTATTCGGGGTCAGACTCTCCCGTTCCGGTTAACGAATGGCTAGAAATCGTAGACCTGTTGACGGATGGCTTCGATGATCGAACACGACTTAAGGTTTTAATAAGACATCTGACCGGAGAGGCGCTGACATGGTTCGCAAAGGACGTCAAGCCGCTCTGGCAGACAATCAAATGGAGTGACGCGGTCTCGTTAATGACACAACGGTTCGGTCAGGTGACGAAGAATCCGTTAATAGAGGCTATGAATCGCACACTTCGCGGCAAAGAGACGGTTACGGACTATTACAACGAAAAGAGACGTCTATTACAGTTGGCCGGAGAGAAAGACGTGAACGCCGTAGCACTACTGACGAACGGTATGCCGGACAACTATAGGCAACACCTCGGGGCCATACGCCCGAAGACGCCAATGGAATGGCTCGAAGTCGCCACAGGCATCGAGTCCTCCCGTCCAAGGCGTTTCGGTCA
>JAQIXR010000026.1:0-84390 GCA_034700825.1 Quadroppia sp. Gr-Ori-00064 | reverse complement strand
TTCATTTATAATAAATGAAATCCAAATATAAAATGAAAATCCATTTCAAGCTCTGATTTACTGTATTTCAAATGATAGGAAAGTGATTGGAAAGTGATTTCATTCCCACACAAAGTGTTCACAAAAAATCATATATTTTTAATGTAATTCTAAAATAGATTTTTCTGTCGTTCAGGAAATGTTTGATCAGTTAAATGAAAGGGAAAGGTATGAGAAATTGCATTCAGTTCTCTCATTGTTTTTATATAACAAATTTGTTTGTCCTATAATTTAATTTAAGGCATTATAAGCACAGAATAGTCGAGACACTGGACTTCCTGACCACTGAAGGGAACGGTAGCCATCCATTGTTGAACTGATTGATTGTAATATACTTTTCCTATTTGTTCACTAATTCGACTGATTTGTTGTGAGCGAAGTCGACATTGACATATGTAATAAAACTGACCCGTTATGGTCACCCCTCCCAGCACTATATTGGCCGGTAGGTGTCTGACTGGCCGACGCACTTGAGTCCAGTTATAGGACCCGAACTGGGATTCAATGAGGAGTTGGTATTTATTGTATTGTAATTCCCTATTATTATAAGTGACGGAACATTTGTTTAGATGTGAAGAATATTTGCCGGGAATTAGTTCATTGAATACCCGAACCCTACATATGAATAATGTCTGTCCGTCGACGTCGACACCCGCAGCAAATGCCTTACGTTTGATAACAAAATTCATATCAATTTTGTCATTAAAATCACTTCTTTTGAACTCAAACTCAAATTGTTTTCTCTTGTGATTCACAGATGTGTTGAACACAATGAAATCATTCATTAGAATTGAGTTATTATTGCCTGAAAATAAAGCATTAAATAGTTTTAAGTTTTATATATTTTGTTGAATTCATTGAAAAACGTTAAGAATATTCTTGGAGTTTACCTGATGTTAGCACACGTGAAATGGCAACCAATAGATCCAGGATTACGACAAACACGCCGTTTATTATCAAATTCATAGTTAAATATCCATTAAGTGTTCAATAGTTGAAAAGCAATTTTCACATTCAAATCATGACTTTTAATATTTTTTTGATTTGTTATTCAAATGAATTCAAAATCAATAACAGATTTGTTATTCAAAAAAACATTCAATATTTTAAATGTCAATCAATAAAAAAAATCCCAAAATTATATGAATTAAATCATAAGTGAAGCAAATAATATGGAAAGATGTGTTTAGTGGGAGCGCAAAGACCTGACATCCCTTTCCCATCAATGTCAAAACTGTTTGCCAGAAGTTGTGAAACCAAATTGTTTGATACGATTTCCTCATGACATCAATTCTCGTCTTAACGATTAAAAAGTGAATCTCATTATTGTTTGCTTTGCTTTGAGGAAAGTTTGATGAGAAGAGCGGTGGAAATGTAGGTATAAAAACATTTCACTCAACAATTCGTGCGAATGTATGTCAATGCCGGCCCTCTTAGAGCCAAAACTATTAAATAATAACAATTTTTATTATTGTTTTTTCTTTCACTTTCACTCAAAAAAATATGTTTTGCCAAACCTCCCGACCCCACATGAAATGATTTTTTTTGTCAGGGGGTAACCTTAGGCCATCTCATTACGTTCTAGAAACTTAGGAACCACTTCTATTGACTGTCCTTTTGGCGCTAAATTGAATGCTCTTTATATATATCATTATTTTTGTGCAAAATTAGCGAATATTTAATTAATTGACTCAAAAAGTGATCCAAAAAGTGATTCAAAAGTTTTGTTTATTAGTGACAGAAAATGATATATTGCTTATGGAGTAGAAAAGGAGGGAAAGACGAAGTGTCAAATCATAACGAATGTATGAATTTTTGGACCAAGTTTGCCAAATGGGATGACCAGGAGTTCCATATATATTCAATCAAACAATTTTCAAATATTTTAATAAGTTTTTTGTTTTCGTTTCCTTAAAATGGATTAAAAAATAATTTTAAAAATTTTAAAGTTTAATAAAGTCTTAATAATTATTTGTTTACTGTTTGATATCACATAACACTTTCTGCACCCTTATTGTAAAAATAGTCGACTGTCGACACCCCCTGACTATATGGTATATAAATTAGTGACAGAGAAATAGTTCATTCCTCTCGACATTCGTTTTCTCTCACTTCGCGATAAATACTCTTTTGTCTGTCTTTTAATATATTGATAATATTCCTCGACTTATACCTCAAGAATATTTTGTTTCCCAATTTCTCAGAACTAGTAATCATTAGAATCGGAAACATTTTGTTTGAAAACAATGAATGCAATATAAGCCGTGAATAACATTTTGCGTGAAAAATGTTTTTCATTTGTATTCAATTCACACATTCTTTAGCGATAAATATAATATGATTTCATTTACTCATAATTGCCTTAAAATTCTAAAAATATTAAAATATTCAAAATATTTATCATTTCTTTTAAAATATGAAATCTTTTATTTGTTGAAAATTTCACAGAAAACTAATTAAAGGTTTTGTTTAGAATTTCATAAAAAATCTATTAATGAAAACAATTTCAAACTTAAATAATGTTTGAATTTTTGAAAAATAATTTTCAGCAAAAAATAAACAAATAAATAAATATTGCAAAAATGATTACACTTTTTATCAAGATTTTAATACTGTATATATTTATTACACAAATAAAAATTTATTTAATTTCAATCGAAAATAGAATTTTTAATAAATTTTAACCAATATTTGCGTTAAAATTGAAAGTAATAAAACTATTAAAAAAGTTTTATATTATAAGATAAAACAACAAAAATGTGATGAAAAACTTAATGCCGTTTAAGAAAACAAAACAATTGTGTCTCAAATCATGAAATTTGAGTTCATTTTTAATTTGTCTCATATTCTGATCGCATTTCACATAAAGATTACATAATTTGACGAAATAATAGGTTAGAGAATAACTGTTTAGACTATATTATTTTGAACTCCAGTTCCCTTTACCTGTTATTAGATCATATACAATACCTGTGCACTCGTCCACTATTTCATGTTATATAAGTGAGTGCGAGAGAGAGAGAGAGAGAGAGAGAGAGAGAGAGAGAGAGAGAGAGAGAGAGAGAGAGAGAGCAGGCAATTGTGTCAGTGCTTCACAAATTATAATCTAAACCAAAATTACTGTTAATTTTAATAATATATTTTATTGTAATTAATGATTCATTTTCTTTGATATCATTTTATGAAAAAACACTCAATTTTTAATTTCATACTTAATATTGAATTAACTTTTTTTGTAATTTTTAAAACCAAAGTGCCTTCGGGTTCATAGGGCTGTCGGTTAGGCCACAAACTGTGGTCTAATTTATTTGATGAAAAGATTTTAAATGATTTGAATGAAAGTTAAGTGAAAAATATTTGAGTAAATGTTATGCAAAACGAAAATATGTTTCAATTGATTGTTTGACTTATATTTCATTCAATCGGTTAAAAGACTTTCAAAAATGTGAAACACTTTAACATTCACTGAAATAATATTTATCTAACAATTAATTTTTTAAAGAACTTTCATTTGAATCTCGTTTAGAATTTTTACTTCAATTTCATGGACGTAGGACTAGAGAGGATCATAAAGTGACCAAGGTGGTGGTGGTATCAATGGTAATACAATTAAAATATAATAATTTTATTTGGTTTGAAGTAAAGTATGTGAAATGTTATAAAATATTTGAAAATGTTTACATTTAACAAAATATTGAATCAATAATAAACTGTTTTCCCCTTAATAGTGTCCCCCTGGCTGTCAATCTTCACACTTAACCTATAACACAAAAATTCTTCAAAATTATTTGCTTTGCCATCAAATTATGGTTTGATTTTCTATTATTTATTCATTGAATGGCAGTTAATATTAATATAATTGTAGACAATATTTATCTTAACTTTTATTTTATCGATTTTGAAGAATTTCAGTAATTTATTTATACCCCTTTTGCCCCCTTTTGTTTGGTTGAAAACTTGTTGAAGAATTAAAATTAATTTATAGGTTGTCATTGACTCTAAAAAACACTCAAAAAGCTTATGAATGAAATAAAAGTCGTTTAACTCTTTCTAATTCATTTCAGATGACCTGGAGTTTGAGGTATCAGTACTATTGAACTTGGTCATTTTGATGAGTTCAATAAACAATTTGATCATTTATTACATATTTTCATTCAAATCAAATGCACAAAAATTTTGAACAAATGTCTATCAAAATGACTATTCAATTCGAGGACAGTTATATTCAAGTGAAGCTTTTCAAAATCATTGGACACGTGTTGACAACACGTGTGTTATTTCACTCTTTATAACATTTAACATTGTTTGGTATATTCCTTCGCGTGCTCTTTGATTCCTTTCCTAACCCTGTTTGTAATCACTCCCCCATTCATTCCCATCTCAACCCCTGACAATTCACACAACATTTTCAACACTTAAATAGAAATTAAGAAAAAACATATTTTTATATATGAAGAGTATTTACACTCTTTGGCAAATGTTATCAACACTTGAATATAAATTATATCAAAATATTTCGTTTCATTCCTTAGATTTCATTCATTTCATAAGAACTCAAAAGTAAATACAATGTAGAAATTCATTGTAAAAAAGTATAGAAATTTTTTTTTTGTTTTTCTTAATCGACAAAAGTGTAGTAATTGTTATGGCTTTGTATTGAGTGCTAAACAATGTTTTCATACCTAAAAAGTTTTTAGTTTATTATTAGAAATATTTTTGCGATGATTTGTGTCTTCAAATATATATATAACTTATTATTCTTTAACTAATTGTATAATTCGAATAATATGTGAATTCGTTGAAAGGGGTATAGAATAGAAAAATATTCTCTATAGGAATAATTTCAAAAATTCAAACCATTTAATAACGAAAATATGAAGTGTTTTAAGTGATTGTTTGAGTGCTTATCATTTGACCAATAATTCATTTATAATTAAGTTATATATTATTAGCGAAAATAATTAAATTAATGTTTAGTTTTGCGCGCATTTAGTGAACAAATTTTGAAGTCAAAGCGTTGGCACTATTTTTATATAAGACATAATTTTCATTATGTTTTGCATTTTGGGATTTATGCCAAAAAGTTATTTCTAGTGTTGAGTGTATAGAGTGTAAGCCCTCTTAATAACATGTATTAAAACATAACCGCATAAATGAATGGCAATAAAAAGCAAATTCGTTGCAAATTCTTTAAATATTTATTGATTTATATATTTATATATATTTATTATACAATAATTTTGTTGTCGAATATTCTGTAATATTCTGTATATGAAAGAGTGGACGGACTGTATGTCACGGACTGTATGTGAATCGCATTAACAGTTGCTTTTATATCAAATTTCATCGACTATTCAATTAATATATTGGACTTTCAGTGCTTTTCATAACATTTATACTCTTTATAACAAATAATATTTTCATTTCCGGATTTCATTTACAGTTGAGATGAGAGGAAATCACAAACAATTGAATCAATTTTAAAGAAACCAATCGTTTCTTCACTTTTCATTGTCTGTCAAATATATGAAATAATAAATTCATTTCTTTCCGAACACTTCAAACATTTCATTCATTTTCACAACAAAAATATCGTTTAGTTTTTCAATATTTGTCACAAAATATGATTTGTAGTAATAATTAATGTAAAAGAATGTCTTAAATGAATAATTTAAAGAATAGAATGGCCAAGGATATATTGATGAAGAGCACTAACATCACCAACTGTTGTCTGTTGAGCCAATTCGTGAACTCAGGGTTAAATAAATAGAGAAATGGATTTTTGGTTAACTTTTGCTTCAATTCTAATTCAATTCTTTGTTGTTGTCGACGATTGTGTGAGAGAACAGACACTTCTTCGCGAGTCATAACTGGTTTATTCACTTGTTTCACAACATTTGTCTGTAGGGATGGCTTGCGTTTGAGTGCGCCTCCACTGGAAGTGCTGGCGCCCGACGAGGGGTTATGGTTTTGAGCGACGGTTGGTCTGTATAGCGAAGCCGTTCGCCATTGCTTTGGTTGAGGCGATGTCTCGTCAAACGAGTCTTCACTTTCTATATGTGGAGAACGGCTTAAAACATGAGGTATTGTATTACCGGTGCGTCGGTTAAGGCATTCTTCAAGGCTAGCACCTGGATCAGGTGCCTGTTGGGACAATAGGTCGAATGAATGGTTTGTAGTATTTCTATCAACAGCACTAAAACTCATCAATTCTGGCGATGGCTTATAGTTGGGAATCCTATTGTTCAGAGAGTTGAGTGGATTGGAAGAGTTGGGCGGAAAGGACTGATCCAAAGATCGTTGTTTTTGAACGTTAGAGTACTTGGACACTAAAGTTCGGTACTGATCAAAATGATCAGTGAATGTTTGGCCAAAGGGGTCATTGGGTGGCATTGGCTGATAGTTGTGGTGCTGTTGTGGCAGTTGTGCCGATGGCTGCTGTCTATTATGGTTGTGCTGTTGTTGAGGGTTGTATTGCATTTGGTTTTGCTGTTGAAGTATCTGCTGATGGATTCGGTTCTGCAGGTGTTGTTGATGTGGATGTACTGCCTGTGAGTCGTGTGCGGAGTGTAATTGATTCCGGAACGAACCCCTCCGCCCACCGAACGGTTCGTTCGGGTCTAGAAATTGTCTGTTGGGTTGAATGGCATTCCTGTGGTCGGTCTGACTCTCACGAGTGCTTCGCCTGATTTGAGAGAAGTCGGAAAGGCGTCGCCTGAGAGGCGCCTCTAAGGAATGGGCGGTCAGATTAGTGGAGAGACCGCCGTATTGTTTGGCAGTTATGAATGCCATTTGCGAGTCATTGCGGGCGGAACTGGCGGTAAAATCTGCCTGTTCTCCTTTGCCTCTTGAGGTGGCTGTCCTTGAGATGGCAATATCGGCCTTTTGTAGCGCTATTTGTTGAGCTCTGTGTGCGGCCACAACTGCCGACTCTATCCGTTCCCTCACTTTTGACGAGCGAATGACAAAAAGATGTTTTTTCCTCACATTTGTCACCAATTGATTGTTTTTATACTTTCCCTCTTCTCGAGTGCCGTCTCTAAAGATGGTCACTCCGTAGCCATACTTCTTGTTGTGATACCATTCGCCTTCATATCTGAGGCCATCGGAGCGCTCACACACACCGAACCCACACCTCTTGTCGTTCTTCCACTCACCCAAATAGGTCTCAGTAGTGGTCGGGTCACTAATGTCTCCGTTTTGAGACAAGAAGCTGGCGTTTGAGCCCACGTCTTGATCCGGGTCTTTGAATGAGGCGGCGCTTCCTGTCTCTGAAGCATCCCTTGAGCTGATCAGTGATGGAGTGTTAGACTTATTAGACTTGATGTCAATATCACCCGTCGATCGCTGTTTGCGAAGTCGAAGGCCTTTCAAGATATTTGTCCTAAAATTGGATGACTTCTCAACCAAAGAGTTCCTCCTTTTGTCCCGAAAGTCATGTCTGGCCACTAATACAAAACCCCCGCGAACTGAATCGCGTTTGTTGTCCCCCTGGGTCTCGCCCTCCGTGTCCAATGACTGCAACGATGCGTTGGTAGCGCTCGTGACAATGGATTTAGTGATATTGCAGTGACCGAAAGGGGCTGACGATCTCACGCCATACCCGTGTCTCATACCTCTCAACCATTGACCTGAAGATAGGAATGGAATTCACTTTAAAATCAATTCATTTAATTATTTATATATTACTTGTATTCAATAATAGCATTCATTTAAAGCAAATTCTGTTTTTGCCCCTTATTTTTGATAATAATAAATCATACCCTGATATGTGCCGCCGTCGGCGTACGTCTCCGATCCATAACCATCTTGTAGGCCATTGGCCCAGGTGCCTTCATATCGCGCTGAGGATAGTAGACTCGCTCTCACGCCATACCGGCCTTTATACCCCTGCGTCCACTCCCCTTTGTATACCCATTTGCCCCTGTATTCCACCCCTGCTCCATGTCTCTTTCCGTTTTGCCACTGGCCCTCATATGTAGCACCTGATGGCCACTTATATACACCGCTCACTTCGAAGCCATAATGCCATGACCCAGAATACTCTCCCTGGCCCTTAGGCCCCGTACATATGCCATGACCATGAGCCTTTCCGTCATGCCATCCGCCACAATATGTTCCGCCGTCATCGAAGTCAAACCGACCCCCGTTTATAACCGTCGGCGTCGGCTGTTGTGTTGGCAGCGGTGGTGACTCTTCTGGTATGGGTTGTGCCAAATGAGACATTTGTGGAGACAATCGAAACTAATTTCAACCAAAACTCAATTCAATTTTCAAATGGATATGACTTTTGCAGAAGAATCTGAAAAATAAATTTTGAAATTTTTATTAATTTTTACAAAACATTTGAATTAAATAAAAAATCTCAAAAATTAGTGAATATTTGAATTGTAAAAAATAATTATAAAATGACAAAAGTGTTTGCCTTTACGTCTGTGTTGTCAATAAATGCGATTAAATATTTATAAATAAAATTCTGTCACAGAATCAGATTCTCGAATCCAATGGATTGAAAGAGTTTTACAATATCACAGACTGAAGGAAAGACATGGGAAAGACATGGGAAATGGAGAGATGAGAATATCTAAAGAGTTATATCTAATGTGAGTTTGAAATTCAATTTTTGTTTCTTGGCTTACATTAAGAGAAACCAAAATTTTTCAAACTCTGTGCCAAACAGTGCGACAATTGCTCACAAAAAAGCCCTTCCATTGAGTGCATTCTTGACAGAAAAAATAATAGTAATAATGCCTGAGCACTGGCAAAGGGAAAGGCAGAGAATCACAACTATTTTAACAGAATATTTTCATTCAAATAGAGATAAATATTATATAAGAGTAAAAAACACATAAAAAAAGCATTAATTCTGTAGTGGATCTCAGATTTGATAACTGCGCGGCGCAACCACTCTGGCACTGGCATATGCCATACCATTGGCCATCCAGTTATTCCCATCTTCTGGATCATCTCAGATCACAACTCACACTAAGTTCTGTATTCTGTTTAGAGTTTCATAACATATCATGTTTTTTGTGAAGCATTTTTGTCTTACATTTACATAAAGTGTTACTCAAATGCCATACCTATTGATCATGTCTTCTATTCATCAGTCCATCAAAAGAGGGGAATAAATAAAAACTTTTTCTCTAGTATTGACTCTGATGTCGAGTTGAGTAATGGGTTCTTCACTGAGAGTATTAACACAAACACTAAACTCTTTGATTAATTGATTGTTTATTAAGAAATTGGTTTTTGTTTAAAAAATTATTTATCAAATGAAGCGTTGATTAGACATAAGTTTGTGTTGTTTTCCGACACCATTCTTATGGCATTCTTGTCCATATACGACATCCACTCCTTCTGTTTGCCAACGGCACAGACTCTCTGAGCACTCATTCCATGCCTTTGAGAGCGCATTCTCTCACAGCCCGAACCCATCGCAAAGCACTTACCGATAAATTTATACGTTTTATAAATATATTTTTAGACATATATAACATTCTCTCTCTCTCTCTCTCTCTCTCTCTCTCTCTCTCTCTCTCTCTCATCACTTTTTTGCCAAAAGTAGAGTTAATTAAACAAAAACTAAACATTTGTAGAGAAAGTGATTGTATTTACAATGATATAAAGTTATGTGAAATATAGCGAATAATAGCTATAAATATAACCAAATTATGCGATCATTTCGTTATATATTATACGAAAATAACTCTTCTTTTAATCATATTATGATTTACTCAACAATTCATTTCAGTTAATGAAATATTGAATGCAAAAATATTTGGGAAATTCTCCTAAAAAGTAATTAATTTTATATTAATATATTATAAAAATAAATAAATAATTAATTAAAAGTCATTTCCAGATATTTTTCCTATAAAACCCAATAATAGAAACCTTCCTTTCCTTCAAATTCGTGAATATTTAACGAAATGTTTTTCTTAACTTTATATGAGTTTTGAGTCTTAACTATATATAAAGTTTTGAGACATTTATTGCCATTCAATTCAAAACTCTTTAATGTTTCACAAAAAATGACTAAATTTTTGGAAAATTATTTTTTATTAAAATTAAAAAAATTTATAAATTTATAAATGAATAAAAAAATAGCAGAAATTGAGACAAAAACCTATAAAAATAAACTCAACAAAAGAGACACTTTTTGGTCGATCAGATCTATGGTTGGATTACTTTATCTTTTGACAAATGTTGACATTTGGTCCCAAAATCTTCTTCCGCTGCGACAACATATGGAGGTATAGTTTGGGGAAAACTGTATCAACGAATCAATTCATATGTAAGACAATGAATGGCCAGTAATGGACAGTAATATCACTCACAGGGGATGTAAAGCAATAGAAATCCAATCATAAAATGGTTGTAAGAAAACGAAACGTTAAAGAAATTCGGTAATGAGAACGACCACATCTCCCGTTCCCCGATGTAGGGCATGGCCTTCGTCACAGTCAAGAGCTCACCGGAGACGCCCAACGGGTAGAGGACGATGAAGAGGGTATACCTGAGCCAAGTGAGGGCATAGGGAACGGCATTGTATAGGTTGAGCGCATAGTATGAATAGCGGGTCATCTCTGCCAAAGACCACGCCGTCAATAGCATAGGCACTCCTATGGCGTTACGGGACTCCACCACCGGGTATAGAGTGCCCCAAACGACGATAATTCGTGACATGATTTGAATGAATGTCTCGAATGGGTTCGACCTAACAATCCCTACCAAACTGTGGACCACTTCTATCAACTGCAACGTCTGGAACACTGCCAGCGATGTCTTCACCTCATAGTAGACGTCAATATAAGTGCCTTTTGTGACAAAATAGGACACGAATGTCACCAAACCGTATGACCACCTGTGAAGACAAACCCCTTTTTGATCAATAAAATTGTTTTAAAACAAATTAATCAAAAAATACCCCAAAAATTGGATCAAATTATATGCAAACAAATAAAGTGATGTCAAGTTTGAGCCCGTCTTTGAATCCCTGGCCATTTCAGAGGACTTGGTCTTTGAATCCATAGCTAAACAGAGGTCTGAATCAAATGCAAACCAAAACCGGATTTCCTTTAAGTTTTAATTAATTAAAAAGACGTCAAACAAAACAATGGACTAAATGACTGATTATCTACTCATGTCTTCAGGTTTTACCCCGACTTTGATCTCAAAAAAAACATTAATTAATGACATGAAAAGGGGGTAAAAACCCATATGTCTTGCAATCAGTGATTTGAGACAAAAGGGACAAAAAGTGTGTCTTTTGTGTTGACGTTATTTATGGACAACTCATTGAATGTTATCAAAACTTTTTGATCAAAACATTGAAATTATGTTTAATTTGATTGATATCTAATTTGTGGTCACTTTGGATGTGATGGCAATGTCTGTAATCCACAGATCATTATTCACTTTACTCTCGATTGCTTTATTTCTTATATTAATTGTCTTAAAACTCGACAATAACTCAAAATGGTTTGCATTTCGTCTTAACTGTCATTATCTGAATGTCGTCTTCACACAGGAATTGGTTCTTCGTCTTCAGTCCGATGTATGCCTTGGATGGAGTGATAGCCATAATGTTGACCATAAAGTGGTTGCGCCGGTCATCGATTGGACGGTCGGTGCTATCGTCCAGTCCTTCGGCATTCCGTCGCCTCAACGATAACATCTATTGTCTGACTTGTCTTTTGTCGAAACTGTTGTTTGAAGTGATTTTATGTCTAAGACTTCAATACATAAGACATTTGTCACTCTCTGTACCAATGATTCCGCTCTGGATTTGTATCATATCTTCGCTCACATTCTTCGCCACCAAATTCCTGACCAATCGATCATTTTTGACATGAATTTCAAAAATATTGTGACATCAGGTCATAAGCACTTCCAGTCGTTCAACAAACGGTGTCTCTCTTCGTGAGCCATTCCTCAAATGCCATACCTTTTGTCGAAACTGAAAATGAGATGAAAAATGAATTCAAAAATATTTTCAAACAATAATTGATTTGAAAAACATTTTGAATTCAAACGGTTTTTCGCATTCAATTGAATTGCAAATAAATTCAAATCAAAACTCGAAGACAAGAACACAAACACATATCGAATGGAAGGACAGGTTTCAGACACAGACAAAGCAGAAGAGGAACAGAAGAAAATATCAGCTCTGATGTCAACTGTCGTCAAGAGTTGTCCCATTTGTTTGACTATTGTGTCCAACCGTTCGCTGACCGACACATGTCTTCACGAGTTCTGCTTCGATTGTATCCATCAATGGTCTCAAAACCATAATCGATGTCCAGTTTGTCGACAGATCTATCGAAATGTTGTCCACAATATTGTTTCCAAAGATCTATTCGACGAAATGCCAGTCGAAGACCGACCTGAAGAGATGGACACTCCTATGGCGGAACTCATTCAACGAATGTTTCTCATTCTTCGAGTCATTTCTGTCAGAAATAGGTCTATGAGAGAAAGGGATCAACTCTTGGAGACCTTAAGCGAATCGAATGACAGGACTATACAAGTGGAACAAATGGAAAGGGATGTACAGAAACTCACAACAGATATAGACCAAATGACAACTGTCCTCAACTCTGAAGAGCCCACGGATGAGGAGCTAACGTCAGCTATCAATGGAAGTGTTGAAAACTATGACGACTTCTTCGAAGTCATCGACGCCTTCGTTCAGCCCATCGCTCAAGAGTTGGACAATGAGTCGATGCCACCGCTCGAGCCCATGGATGAAGACGAGGGCAACGAAGCCGACAATGAGTTTTCTGACTATGAAGTAGAAGACGAAGAATTCTTTGACGAAGAAGAAGACGAAGACCAGGAAATGGAGATTCAAAGAGTGGATACGAAGAGAAGACATTCGGATTCAGACGAACCACAAGAAGACAAACGATCGCGAAATTTGTGATTAATTGATTGAAAGGGAAATGCATTTAAAAAATGATTCGAAGAAATGATTAATAAAATTGAAGTTTTGAATGAATTTGAATGAAAAGTGATTTTGTTTTGAGAGAAATAATGCAATGAAACGAATGAACGAATAATAGGTTTTATTGTATTTATTGTAAATTAAAAGTAAAACAGATTTGAATGATATATAAATAGATTACAAATATTAATAATAATTATAATTGTGTATAAAGTTATATACAATTGATTTGAAGCAAACTTTAGTCAATAATAGCATTAAAAGTAAAATATCTTTAAATGACTTGAATTCAGAAACTGTTTGACTGTTTGATCAAAATATGTGTTCAAAAAATCTATGGATATTTTGGCGACAAATTAGTGTCTTTTAACAGGAATTATAACTTATTTATCATTAAAACATATTTTCATTCAATGACATGAATAGAGCAATAGAGTAGTAGAGCACAAGTACTTCGACGACTAGACCTCTTCGTGTCATTGAGTTCACCGGAAGTGAAGTGGATTCGTATGAATGTCTAAGACTTACCGATATTTTTGTTGCCAATTCCGAAGTCTATTTCGGCATACGATAACTGATTGCTATCCGAAGAGCTAAACAACAGTTCCTGACTTCCACAGCAGGACATAATGGGTGCCACAGGTGTAGCACAGGAGGAATTGGGAGGCGTTGACACCGGATTCAATAAAGACTTTTGAGGACCACATTTGGACAAAGAAGTTGCTTTGTTTTCACCGCTCAGGTCATTGAGGCCGGTGTTGGGCCCGGAAGAGGTCGACGGCGCCAAATCAAGTGAAGCGTAATTCAATTCTTTGTCAGACGATGTCGAAGAAGGTCTTGACGTTGATGTCGAGCCCAACGAAACCGTTTCGCAACCATTTTCTGTGTTTGTGGCCATCGATTCGCTGGACATAATTTCCGTCTTTGACTCCGGTATCAAATCAGATGTCTGTTCAAAACTGATTCCGGAGTCTCTGTTTTGCACAGATGTCGGAGTTTTTACCACTGTTTCAATATTTCTTGAAATGTCATCAATTTTGACATTTAATGACTCAGTTGTAATCAAGTTATCATTCGTTGGAACCACTTTTGGCACAGATTTGTTTCCAACCAATGATTTCATGTCTTCCGAAGGTTTGCCTACATTTTGATGTCCACGTCCTGTGGATCTAATGTCGAGACAAACATAATCTCCGCTGTCGTTGTCATCGGGTTTTTGAGCAAATGATTCGTGTTTTGAGATATTTGTCTGAATTGTTGGCAATGTTTTGCTACGACTTTGCGGCAGAACTGATGAATGTTTTGAAGGAACTATAGGTAATTGTTGTGAGACTTGGCCTGTGTTTGGTCTGTGACTTGAGGGCAGTTTTGGTTCTGGATTTGGACTCATAAGTAAGTAATCATTGCTGACAGTCGACTGCGCCGACCGAATGCCGACGCTTTGCTTCTGGTCGTCACTAGTCTTGAGGGTTGTCGTCATTTCCCTCTTCTTATCCGTCAATTCGTTCATCGATGACGTCATTGATGGCGATATAGTACTCGCAGATCCGACGCCCGACGAAGAGGTGGACGAACGCGAATTGGAGCGCTGTCTCTGGGAGAGGGCCTGACGTTTGAGCCTATCCTCGATCTTCTCGCGAATGTGATTGGATTGCATTGACTTCGAGTAATCAATTTCCATCAAATCGGTGTCACTTCTCTCTGAAGTGAGACCCGATCTGTTGAAAACGGGTCGACAGCCAACGGTTGCACTCCTTTTCCTTGGCTGCACAGGCGATAATACTGGAGCACTGGAAGCCTTCGTCGATGAGCGACAAACTTCATCTATGGGTGCGGTTGGAGAACCGATTTGTGCCTCAATTAATGCCTGCTTTTTAGCCGCAATTCTCTTCTCACGAGTGTTTGCATGACTTCCCATAGAGAAGGCGCGAATTCGGATCTCTTCCTCCTCTTCAGGGGTTTGTGTTCCAGACCTGGATAACAATTGTCTCGTTTTCGAATTGACTTTAATGAATGGTTTGGTTTGAGGTCGACTCCCAATACTATACGCCCGAACGGGTGGTATGTAATCGAATGAGTCGTTTTCATCTGATGGCGAGAAATATGTCTTCACTTTTTCCAAATGAAATTCCTCTTTCAGTAGCGAAGAGTTAGGAAATGAAAGGCTGGGTTTGGGCAGTGTTTGGGAAAGTGGTGCCATATTTAGGTACTCATCGCTAGTGATCTCTTGACTGGAAGTCATTCGCATATACTCTGAAGTCGTATCGCTGTTGAAATGCTTCTCTAAACCGCTTGAGCGACGACTTGAAGACAAACTCTCTGTGCCATAGGAACCGATGGGACTCATAGGCATATAAGGGCTGTTGTCTTCTCTCGATTGAGTTATCGATTTGGCAGAACTGAATGTCGGAGAAGTTATGGGCGATATATTGGTCCCATGAATGTTAAGATTCAGTTGAGACCTAACGCCTAACTGATGGTCGGCCGCACTGGCCATCGGAGACATGGATAAGTAATCGTCATTTTGAGCGTCCTCTTCCGAAATGGGCGGTTCGGATGGTATGATACTATTATGAAGGCCTGAGTGGTGTTCAGATAATTGCGTAAAACTGTGACTGTTTTCGTGTTCGTCGATTGATTGAGAACTACCGGCGCTATCGGTAGAACAGGTGGCAGAGCTGAGGGTCAAATCAAAAACGGATTGTCAGTAAATGACATGAAATTGAGATCATAATTACCTCAAAGGGTTGTGAGAGGGCGGGGAATACGAGAGAGTTCTTCCATGGATTCCCGAATGGAAGCGATCGCCGGTCTGTTGATGAACGGGAGACCATATCGTGGACTCGTTTGTCAAAGTGTCCGATTCACTGGTGGTTCGGGATCTCGAAGGCATTGAATCACATCTCTCTCGGATCGAAGAGCTCAATACTGAACTACTGGTTGCTGTCGATGAATATGATGTCCCAAACAATGCCATATTTTGATTGGTGTGAGACGTTTGGGGACGTCGTGTGGAAATGGGTTTATCGCTCGTCGACGCACTTCGGGGCCGTTGAGAGGGCCCGAAGTCCTCGTGGTTTTTGGAGGACCGCATGGCTGACAGAATCACTTCGTGCATGTTCTGAGAGACCTTCGAATCTTCCGCTTGAATCCAGATATCTCCCGGACCTATACTGGAAGAGCGGCCCAACTCTATGAAGAATGCACTCGAGGTGTTGTTGTGTCCGCACCGGCGGATACTAATGAGCGGCAACTCATACACTTCTGGACTATCGGTCTGTGGATCAACTTTAACAATGTATAGCGTGTTGTCCGTAAGACACAAGCGATGACTTCCAGTCATATTACGTGTCTGTCCCAAACCATTGCGATTGATGTTGACCTGCCATACGTGATCTGATCCCAGACCACAACAATCAATACAAACATTAATCCAATGTCTATTCGATGAAAAGGTTTTCAATTAATAAAATTTCAACAAATAAATGAAATATCGTTTCAAGCAATCAATGGATTCAATCGATTGTTGTATAAATAGATGTAATAATACTTTGCAAACTATCGGTCATTATATCCAATGACAGCAATTCTACTCAAATGTATATCGCATTACTTGCTATAATGTCATCAAAAGGGGTATAAAAACATGTTTTTGTTATCAAACCCTCAATATGTTTGAATTATCTGTTCGTCTGAACGTTAATTCCATTGTTTAATATATTCAGTAATCGATTGTAATATTAGGAAAGGGGTGTAAAATATCACAATCAAAACCAGTCCTCATAATCCCAGTCCTAATAATAGAGAATATATTCTATATTGAACTGAATTCTGAGCTCAAGACTATGTCTAGCGGTGTCTAGACTATAGACGAGTGCGATATTGAGTGATAAATGTGTGACAAACGATAAAATTGGGTAATTCTAGACATTAGACATTCATTCACTCCTTCAAAGCATATAATAATAGCTGACAAACAGTTATAAATAATTTATACAACAGTTATATGAAGTCAAATGTTTTCAATGCCTTTCAATGTATTGATATTTTTCATACCGTAATGAATGTTATGTCCAGTCCTGAAGTCAATGCCAAGCGATTGTAATTCGATGAGCGCTTCCAACCATTCCTTGAGCGTCGTCTCATTGTCCACAACTGTCGCGAAAGTGTCTTCTTTGGTGTAGAGTGCGATCGCATAGTCGTGTTTGCCATCAATTTTGCGATTAATACTGAAACAGTCCTTCAGGAAAATGACTCGTTTTGGCTGTGCATTGGTTTTGAACTTCTTTTCGCTGTCATAATAGCAAATGTTCCCTAAGTTCGAGTCGTTGTTATCGCGTAAAACAAAATATTTTTTCTTCATTGTCTGTAAAGTTGAATGAAATTTATGTCATTTTTATATCAAAATGTCTTAAAATAAAATGCTATAAAAATTCTCTATTTTAGACATGAAAAATATATTCAAAACTAATCAATGAATTCATCAAAAGATATGTTTTTAAAATAACTAATGAATTATTGAAATAAAAAATTGTTTTAAAATTGTTATTAATAAATAAATCATAGATTTTGCGACAATTTATCACTCAATAGTGATTTGAAATAACATTTATTTTTAATAATAATATTTATGACAATCAAAACAAAAAAATATGATTCAAAACAGTTGTGTTCAATAGAAAAATTATAAATAGGTGCCAACGATAGGTATGGACGGGAAAGGCATAGAGATATTGATTTATGAATAAGAATATAAATTAAATCTAAAGTAAAATATTGAAAACATATGAGAAGTGTATGAAAACTCATTTCACAAACCTTTAACTTTTTCATATAACCAACTTTTTTGACGTCATCCGGCATTACGAAACTGTCTTCGGCACCACTTTTGGGACCACTCTTTGAACTCTTAGAAGACATCATTGGACTGAAAAGAGACGTCAAAAAATGAATGTAAAAATCATGACTCAATGAAAACATTCATTTGAGGATGTGTTCGGACGAGAGATAATTGAAATAATGATATAATCGCTAATTAGTTATGAAAATGAATATTATATTATATTTAGTGCGAAAAAAAACTTGTTATGAATTATGAATTCACACTCAGTTCACGTGATATACTGTATCTCATGGAAAGGCATTCAACACAAATTGAGTGCACACACAGAATATCGCACAGTTAGATGTAAAGCACATACACTATAGCACACAAAGTGATTGAATTATTTGAGAGATAATTGTATTTCTTATAAAACGCTATAATAATAATAGTATAACACAAACACAGAGACATAAATAGCCTGATAGTGAGTGGAGACACAAGTGTTTGCAAAATAATAATAATATTAATAATAATTGCTTTTTATATATTTCAATACATATCAACTCAAAGCTTATTGTTTAAAAGTGAATATAAAGTTCATAAAAACATAATATGATATTTGATATTATCATCTGATAAATGATAAACCACTGACTTAACAGAAACTGACTGTTCATTTGATACGAACTTTTGTCTTCAAAGTGACTGAAAAGGATTTTGCTTTAACTCAAAGACAATTTTCTCAGAAAATCGATTCAATTAACATAAAATTGAATCAAAATAAACATAATTTGAATGAAAATTCTGCTGAAAATGTGTGCAAAAAAGCAAATAATAATGATTTTTCACATGAAAAACAAATGTATGACAAAATGAAGTCAAAGATAATAATCAATACCTTATTATTTGTTGGCAATAATTATTAAATCTTCGCATTTATAATACATTAAAATAATTCAATGTTTTAAAGACATTAATGTTTTGACCACTTTTTAAAAGATATGTTTTCTCAAAATCAATAGCTTTTTGTCGATTACTCCAAACACTGAAAATATATTAACATTTATATTAACTCTTAATTAATAGGAAATTATTTTTAAAAAATATAATAAATTTAAGGAAAAGTATATTAAAATTTATATATATTTCATGTTATATATTAATAGATTATATACTGCTAGGAAAGGCAAGAACCTGGATTGGGAACCTACGATAAGACATTATTCATAGTCAATTTTAACCTTTTGAGTATTTTTCAAATACATTCACAACAAACATAACATGAATATAAAAAGGGACGAATTCAACATATATACACAAATCAAAAATTTGTGAAAAGGGGCACAAAAGAGTACTGTCTTTTGTTGGTAAACAACACCCTGAAAAAGGGGGAACAATAAATGATAATGATTTTTCTAACTCCCTTTACATTCTTGCCTTTCACTGATATACTGTATTAAAAAGTTTTCAACAAATATTTAGTTCAATATATAGTGTGAAACTTAAAGGCAAAAAAACTTCCTAAACGTCTAATAGCTTTTGAATATTAATTTCAAATTTTTTTTTTTTGTTAATTAAATGCAAAATTTCAGACTTTAATAACAACACAAACAACGGGAAAAAGTTATCAAAAATTTAAAATATTTTTATAATTAGATTGAATATAAAAATAAAATAAAAGCAAAAGAAAAACAATTTTAATAATAATTTCTTGTAATCAGTGAACAAATAATAAAAATGAATGAATGCAATGATAACCCATTGGCCCACAAATTGCAAACACTTTATGATTAGCGAAGATATAAATATAAGTTTATATTATAAATAATCGACGAATAACCCAATTATGAAAACTTATAACTGTTTTGCCATAAGTTTGATGACAACAAAATTATTTTCAAATCAAATTCATAGACATTTTTCATGAAAAACATTTTTGTAAACATTTTTATGAATTATACATAAATTTCAGAAATCGTTTTCGTTTGAAAAACAAGTGATTTTAAGAACAATTTCAAAATAAACTAAATTTTCATCTTAAATATGACTCAATAAATGACTAACAAAAGTATTGATAATACTTTTAATAGCACAGGGGGTCTGTTGATGATAAGGGGTTAGTATTATGTGTCTTTAAACTGTTTCCTATATGAAAAAAGATCCGGTTATGACTTAATACCATTGCTCTATAAAGTGCTGATTCAATAAAAATTTATATTAATATAAATCACTTTATAATATAATTTTTGAAATACTTTTGTAAAACTATTTCCCAAATAATGACTGCATTTTTGCCATTGAATTAATGATAATAATATTTATATATAATTATTTTTATGCAAATTGTTTGCTTTGAATGCAAAAACATTTTCAAAATATCATTCATTAATTACAGAGTTATTCAAAACAATGAAATGCTGTCGAGTTTTGTAGTATTAATAGTTTTTATGTTATTTATAATAAAGTATTTAAATTGAATGCTCTGTTGAATGGCTTTCACTGTATTTATACTGTATTTTAAATATAATATAATTCTATATTTTCTGTATTTTTCTTTAAAAACTCAAATGAAAAACAATTATTAAAATCAAATTAAAAATTTTAATATTTTATAATTCGGTGAAGAAAAACGTTTATAAAAATTAATTATAAGTTTAATATTATTTGAAAAAATAAATTTCAATAAAAATAAAAATGTTTTTAAAATTCTGTTTATAATATAAACCCTTATATTATAAAAAAATCAAACAATATATCCAATGATAGAAACTTTATATAAAATTATTACAAACATTAAAATTGAAGTTTCATTGACTTCAAGGTCTTTATGAACAGTAAATTGAAATGAAATATAAAAAAAATTATTTCAAAAACGAGACAAACATTGAAAAAGATTTATATAAAAAATTTGTGAAAACGTCTGAAAATATAATCCAAAATAAAGTTTAACAAATATTATAAATAACTTTTGAAAAAAGGTCTCAAAATTGAATTATCAATAAATATAACATTATTTACAAAACAATTATTTATAAAATGTAACAAAAATTGAAAAAATCAATGAAATTCAAAAATTCAAAAATTTCTTCAAATTATAATTAATTGCAAAAATCAAGTCTTTTTACCAAAAAACAACTTTTACTTTAAATTGATTAATATTTTAATTATAAAAAACATTTGAAATAATAGTAATTATAATAAATTTAATGAATAAAAACATACCTGAAATCGGATTTTCATTTACAGTATAATTAATATATTATTTTCAATAAAAAGCTTTTGAAAAACAGATTTGTTTTTTGTAATTAATTTTTTTTCGTTATTATTATTATATTTAAAACGAAAAAATATATAAATTATTATTTTTTGTCTCGATTTTGATGTTTTATTTCATTTGAATTTCAATAATAATAATGAATATAAAAAACTTTAATATTTTTCTTCAATTTTGAATAACATTTAGTTTTTCATTAATAATAAAACAGATTATTATAAAATGATTTCTTTTATGGCTTTTAGTCGACAAACATATCATAAATACATTGAAAATGCATTGATTTTATGGTTAAAATAAAGTCTATTAAAACTATTAAATCATAATTACATTTAAAGTCAAAAACAATACAAAACTCAAAAATCAATCAATTTTTGAATTCAATAATAATTTTTGTTTTTATTTAAAAATCAGATAATATTTACTCATATTTTGTTGTCATTCAATTCAAGTGTTTATTATTATTAATTCAAATGACTTTTAATTTATTTAAACATTTAATTCAATATTTGTTTTTGATTTGAAATTTAGATTTAATTTTGTTCACAACTTTTGAGATGAAATGAAATGTTGTTTTTGTTATCAATTAATTCAAAACACAATTTATTATTAATTTGTTATTAAAAACATTTTATAATTAATTACTTGACTTATAATTAATAAATGGTTTCATTTGATGAGCGAAAAGGCTTTGAAGACTCGATTGTTTGATATTTGAGTTTTGGTTTCACTTTTAAAACATAATTAATATTAATATTAATAAATAAATTGCTTTTAAATGTCTCTCAAAAGAGAGTGCAATAAATGTGAGTATATTTTGGTTGAAAACAACAAACATATCATTGAAATGCCAGTCAATACAGGCTTTAGTACAGCGTTATATATGATGACATTCACGCCGTTTTCATACCTTGTGTCACGAGTTGGCCATACAATAGACAATTGAAATGCTTTTGAACCAAACATTTGTAGAGAATGTGTTTCACAATGTTATCAAACTCTTACGACTCCTCACAAACAACACTCACATCACACTTACGTCACATACCGTTCCCATTGGTTGAGATGAACTTGTTTACAACAAATGCCCCTCCAATCAGGTGGCCATTGGGTTATGTGGGCTTAAATTCAATTGAATGCAATCATGAGATGAAATGAAATCATAAGACTTCACAAAGAGTGCACAAAACCATTGATTGAAACAATGATCGAAAGAATAATTGAAACAATAATTGAAAGAATATTTCAATAATTTTAATATATCTCAAAACAAAGGCATAATTATAGCGAAATCACAATATAATAATCGATTAATTATTCTTATTATTAAAAATCAATATTAAATCCAATAATAAATGACTTCAAAAATGAATTTCAAAACAAAATTACAACGAATTTCAAACGAATCCAAAATTCTTGGTTTTTATGGCCATTAAGAGCTTCTGTCTTAAGATTGCTTTCGAAGAATACAGAGGTATATAAAGACGAGATATGCACCTGAAAGGGGCATAGGAATGGGTTAAGTGATTAGTGGAAAGGCATATAAATGGCATACGTGTTAGCGGTGGCCAAATGCAAGTCATCGCGCGGTCTGATTGTGATACTCGGCATCGGTTGGAATCCCTCTTCACTGGCAGGCAGGGATGGACTGCCTGTCCAGAAGTAAATCAAGTCCTGTTTCTCTTGGTTTGTCATCTTCTCGACGACAGACCAAAACCATCGCTTGAAGTACGACAAGTGTTCGCTTCCGTCACCGCTTTCTGAAGAATATAACAAACACTTCAATACAACTCAAATGCACTCAAAGGCCAGTCATTCATACCGTCGTTGAAAGTGACATAACTTATCAATAGTTGAATATTTATTTCTGAGACTCCGTTCAGAAGTAGTCGAAAGTCTTCGGCCTTTCGGACAATCAATGAATAATTGTTTGAATAATTGGCAAAAATTGTGGAAAAGAAATAAATATTGGAAAACATTCATATTTATAGACCCGATGTTTCAACTTAGGGTTGATTTTCAAAAAAGGGGGTCTTTTTATGTTTGATTGGATGAAAGGATGGACAGAAAGGACAGCTATCACTGGCCTCGAACGCCCGACTCTGTGATAACCTAACATTAGTTAAAATATACTTACATTCAGGCCTTCCAATGCATTGCTGGGCAACACGTCATAAACACCCTGTTTTAGAGCCTGGAAGGGGTGGAAAAGAATTTATAAAACAGAGCTATACTTTAAAATATAGGCCATACCTGAAGAGCCCGTTCCTGTGATTTAATCATACGGTACTGAGCATAGCGTCGGACGTAATCATATATATTAAGAGCAGTCACTTCGACATTACGGCCGTTGGGGATGAGCTCGACGTGTCCGCCGCCCTCTTCTGGACACAAATCCACACAAAATCTAAGATCAAGTTCTGAGAACATGGAGTCATTGCCCGTCTCTGTGTCGACGATCAGTTGTCTGAGAGACTCGTAGAGAACGGGATCGAAAAACGCCAAATCGTGCCATGAAATCGTTCGACGAAGAATGTGTTTATAGACGTGTCTGTTCAGGGTTAAGGGGCACAACTCGTTCTGCAGGAGACACAACCCCATTATTCGGCCCACATTTCGGAACGCATTTATTCGTTCTGCCGAACCCTTTCCCTGTCGGGGCGAATAGAAGCCACGCTTTCCCGGCTGATAGAAGAGGGCTGCGTTGTCCTCCTCGTCCTCTTCATCCATGTCCACATCAAGTGGTCGAACGGTTGTATTCGAAGGACTCTTTCCACTGCTACCAATCCCTGGCACTGACTGTGGATTTCGGGACAGATTAAACATATCCAATTCAAACAGACTGTCCGCTGAGCCGGAGTCACGTCCGTGGGATAGTATGATATCGACGGCTTCGTCCACTTTGGCCCGGAGTGTGTCCTCGGAGGCAAACAAAGTCAATAACTGTGCGGGAGTTAATTCCAATAGCATTCCAGTTATTTTGCCGGCCAGTGATGGTCTCAACTGTTGGACTCGAGGGTATAATCTGATGCCCAACTGCTGTCTGTGAGGACTCAACAACTCATTCAAATTAACTGAATTAGTGATGCCTTGTTGTGGGACAGACTGTTCGCCGGGCATAACAAAAGGCGGCGCTTCGTATCGTAAATGTGTAAACACTTCTCGTTCGGTCCTCTCCCGAGAACTGGTACCAGAAGTGTGTTCGCGCGACGATCGGCTGGCCTGGTATGCCCTTCGCGCCTGTTCTCTCTCACGTTCCCTCGATTTGAGTCTCTGAATGAGATTATACTGAAGGGAACGGTTGGATGTTTGACACGACTCAAGACTCGGTAGCTTTTCATTGGCGAGAATGGCCTCACAGAAGGCTGAATAGAAACTACGGGCGACGCCACTGCCTTCGCCCGGTTCGTCTTTGAAGGTCACTTTGACTCTGGAGACAGTGAGAAGTGGTGTTCCCACAGACATACGACGGCTGTAGTTGTTGTACATTGTGTTCAACTCTTTGAAAGTCTGAGTGATTAACGCATTCCTATCTCTGTCTAACTTAGAAAAGTTTAGGTCTCGTTGTTGTGAATTACGGAGTCTTTCCATTTCTCGCCTAAACTTTGACTCTTTCACAGGAAATCCGCCCAAATCGCCGATTATAGATCCCGGTTCTGCACCCACATCGTCAACAAACACCCGTCCAAACAGCTCTAATGTGAGTCTCCATCTCCCTAATAGGTGGTCGTGTTGTGACATATTTCCGATCAATGTTTGCGTCCTCTTTTGAACGTATTGACCACTTTCGGGACATTCCCTTTGCATTGATGGACCACTCGAGTGGACAGTAGGGTTCATAGAAGAAGTGCCGCTGTTTTGCGAGTGTTTGTGAGAACCGGCCAATACTATAACACTAGGTTTGGTGGAAGTGCTCATCACAGGAACAATAATAGGTGCTCTTTGTGTCATCTCTGCGATTACTGATTGAGGTCTTGGACTGACTGCAGATGTGGTCATATTTATGGGAAAGGCGTCAAAGTGTTGAGAGACAGAAGAACTGTTTTGAGACAGATCTCTCATATCGTTGTTCACGGAATCGGAAGTCTTTTGGTCACAAGTGTTGGTACTTCTATTACTTAATCCCAAACGAGTTGGCAATGAATCAAAGACTTCTTCAGCGGTATTGGATGTGTTCGGACGTGGAATACCAAACAACTGTTCGCGACGGGAGTTTGGTTGTAATAGGTGTGGGGCGTCTGCTAATGGAAGTGCTTCATTGATAGGTGTGGAGAAGGGGTCGGGTGGAGGACAACCCAAAAACAATGTCGACTCCGATCGTTGAAAGAAAGAATGTCTTCGGCTCTTGAATTGGGATGGGTTTTGGACCGAGTCCTCTTCCATAGGAGTGATGTCTTGTATATTATACGAGTGCATAGCATTCAAGTCGTCGTCTTGTTCTTCGATAACATCCGATTCTTCTTCTGGCGCCCAATTACTATCAGCACCCATCGGATCGGATGCACTGACTCTTCCGGCGCTTACATTCAAGTCTTCGTTTCCACTTTTGATGAAATAAATGATTGAATCGAAAATATAGGCCAAGTGTTTGAGTGACGACACGTCCAGAACGGGCAGAGAGTCCAAGTGTTCATTACTGTGGGCTCGCATTAGAGACATGGCGTACGACAAGAAGTCTTTGCGCGCAGACGTCGAGTCCAAGGTATGGTGACTGTGATGACCGGATAAAAACCTATGGCCAGCAGTAGCTGCGCGTCGCGAACTCATACCTGTGCGACCATCACTGGATTGTGTCACACGATTCTCGTCATTCAAATTGACTCTTCGGCCACCAATCGGACCGCTGGGGACAGGGATTGTTCGAATGCTTTGAGGTTGTGGTGCAACTGCACTAAATGCATGGCCGGCAGGACTCGCTGTGCCGCTGCTATTGGTAAGAGCGCACCCGAATCGTAACTGTCCTTCTGTGGAGTCCATAACAGTCATGAGCCAATCCCAGGTAGGTTTGAGTCGCTGTTCAATCAGATTCATCAGATGGTAGGACTCGGTGCTAGTGATGGGCAGGGAATTAACTCCCGGAACGACAGATATTCTCTCCATATCCCGAAGGGTTGGCAACAAATCAGATATTTGTCGAATAACAATAGCGAAAGCGCGGGCCAGACCTACTGTGGTCGTGGCCATAGACACCGATTCGTTTGACGCCAGAGCTGTCGAAATGGGTGTTACGGTTGTGGCCGAACGTCGTATAGTTGTGGGATCGATATGTATGAGACCAGTAGAACCTGATAGTCCACCGCTTGTGGTCACTCTGGTACCCGAAGCACCGGAAGCAGTGGTGGAATTGATTTCACGTTGTCTTAACGCCCACTGCAAATGTTGGGCCAAATTGTTCCTCAAATTTGCTATATTACCAGAAACAGCACCAACTGTAGCACCCGATGGATTGGCAGCTCTTCGTTCCAATTGTTCGTCAATGAAAGCCAACTCTTCGGTGTCGGGTTCGGTCTCCGCGGCCTCACTTTCCTCTTCGTCGTCTGCATTAGAAGAGTCGGCCGATTCTTCTTCAGAGAAATAGGCCAAAGAGGCCACACCGACATCACTGCCAGCAGTCGCACCTGTAGTTGCACTTCTCTGAGCACTGGCATTATCAATGTTGCTCTGATATGAGGCGTCGTCGGGATTAGAGTCCGATTCGGAGTCACTCTCTTCGTGATGTCCATCATTTCCATCGACTTGTTCTTCGTGTTCACTGCCTTCGTGTTCGTCTTCCTGTCCGACAACGATATCCACTTCATGTTCGTCTTCAGCACTGCTGACGACAACATCAGCACCGACAGAGGTGTCGACTAACGGCACAATCCCTGTCTGAGCGCTGCTTATATTCATTGATTCATTCATAGCAGAGATATCTGCGATACTGGCGTCCAGACCACGATTTTGAGCCAATAGGGGGTCCACAGCAAACAGTTCCTCACTTCCGGTGATGGCATCAGAAAGTGTGGTCGATAGAGAGAAGGGAGCAGTGGGTCGGGCGACCCCTAAACGAACGGGTGATATGAGAGAGTCGGCGATTTCACACAACTCTTCGATAGCTATCGGAAGTAATGCCTGAAAAACACGACGACATTTGTGTAGTTGTGATGAGACGGCGCTCTTCTTCCACGTAGAGCTCGGGGATGTTAGGGACAAAACACTGGTGTTTGCATAGGAAGAAGGGGTTAATTCTATACACAATACGATTCCAATTCTAGCCACAGATCTAACGAAACGTCGGGCCACAAGTCGTGCCTCTTTGGCCACTGCTGGGGAAGGGTTTTGACATTCTCTGATGATTGTGGCCAAGAGGTTGTCAACCATTTCAGAGCCAACTCTAACCAGAAGACAGTGCGTAAACTTATCCAATAAAGCGGTTCCACTTTGACTGTTGAGAAATATTTGTTCTTCGGCTGCGGTATAACTGTTGCCAAAACCTGAAGTCGTTTTCTTACTGTTGACAGAACTCGGCGTTCGATAACCGGTCAAAATCATGGCCTTAACTGCACTCCAATCGCCTAGTATTTTGTCGAGTGCTTTGCGAGCGAAACGCGGAGGCTCTAAGTCATGGTCGGGCATATCTGACTCAAGAGTGCCGATAGTGTCGGGTGTCTTGCGAGTGATTGAAGCGCGTGAACGGGAGGGTCGATACTGTCTTTGCTCTATTATCTGTCGGCCAACGGTTTGGACCAAAAAGAGTAATATATTCTCTCCGCGAGAGTTAGGGTTCGTAACTAAATCTGTTTCAGCGATCAGTCGTTTGAGGAGTTGGTATCGGGAGGGCTGGCATCCACTGATTAATGCCTTACATTTGCATTTCTCCCAACAGTCACAGTAAGCCGTGGGTGAAGTCCTCTTGAGTTTGCAGTCGTGGCCCTTATGGCAAACGCGGGCACATTCGGTGCAACAGCAAAGAGAACCGATGAGACCACAGGTCTTACACTCGAATATATCTTGATTTATGTGCTCAGCGCCTGTCCACGTGAAACTACAGGTGTCGTTACAGCACAGCAAATGAAGGGGTGAGTCATCGGGATTCGAACCTCTGGGGTAAAGCATAGACATCAGTACTTTCTGTTGGGTTTCGATATCTGTCGAAGATCTTTGGGCTATTTTTGAGGCCATTGTCAGCACGTGATTGGCTGCAGAATAAGCCCTACCGCTGACAGCCAACATGAAAGGGGTAAAACCTTGAGAGTCCTTTGAACACAACAGCTCTTTCATGAAGGGTCTGAGCACTGGTGACTCCAATAATGTCCAGAGAATCGAATGCGCGACCGGTTTCTGTTCAGTCGGATCCAAAAGAGGCTCATTTGAGACAATCGATGTCTCGGGCGGATAATAGATCATAGCTATGGGTGCGCTCGACTCAGAGTCACAGCTGTCGGCAGAAGCGTCAATACCTCTGTCTCTCAGTTCATCACTTCTCTCATTATTGGGATTAAGTCTTCCGGAAACAGACATCGATTTCGTGTTACGTCTCATAACGTCCTGAAGAGAAGCGTTTCGCGCGTCGAATGTCTCTGCGGTCGCGTCTTCGGCAGCACTGGTATCAGACGTCTTATTGGTTGTTGGAAAACACGCGGAGACAGACATATGAATTATATTGCGATTTCCGTCACAGCGCTCACTGACGACAACCTGTTGTGAAACCGACTCCTTCTCGAGTGAGGCCAAAGTCAGACGAACCAAATCGGGATCACTTCTGAGAATAGCCGGAGTCAACAATTGGTTTTCGAGGGCCAACACAATCACCGCCACTTGATTTTTTTGGTTGGGGGTCGAGTCGCGAATCGGATGAATACCGATGCCTATGGCCTGTGCCGGAGGCATGTCTAGTGAGATGGGTTCGCGAATCAATTCAGAACAGTCTTTGGCCAATGGATATATCGCTCCGTTTCCGTCCCTAAGGATTGTTATGATCTCATTCTCGCCGAAGCAATGAAGTGATATGAGAGACATGTCCTGACCCAAGAAGGCGGTCGTGTCTGTAGGGAAGCGACTCTCCTGTTCGACCCGACCGGAAGTGATGTTGAATACAACGTAATTGAGTTTTGTTCCGCTTTTGACGATCGCATGAATACCGACATTACTGACAGTCATTGCAATGATTTGAGTGCTTTCGGAGATGTGGACTCTTTTGGGCAGACGTTGGAAACAGTCCAACACTTTGGCACAAGTGCTACCCTTCACGAGTTGGAGCTCATCCTTACGTAATAAACGACATTCCATTAGAACTGATTGAACGTCACTGCCATCAGAGCCGAGACTGTGATCACGAGATGTATTGAACTTAACCGCAGCGTAATTCCCGTCAATCTTCAGCACTCGACCAATCGGTATGTTCTTCACGTCTTCAACAAATATAACGTCTTTTAAATTCCAATTTTCTTCGACTTTTTCGATTTCATTGCTGTTTAAGACATTTGTGTTGTTGTTATGACGAGGTTTTGAGCGTTTCGGTAATGGACTACAGCCTGGCTCTGAACAGGTAGAAGAGGCCGGTGATGGCGGCGGAGGCATTTCCAGGCGTTCTGTCGACGAAGCCTTCGATAGGCTCGGACTCGGCGGCTGTTGATCTTTCACTTGTGGTTCGATATTGCGAGTGACAACACTTGACGGACAGGGAGTCATCTGATTAGAAGTGTTTCGTTTAAAGTCATTTATATTCAGTATTTTGAAAGCACACGAATCTGTTATATTCCAGGCCGAGGCCAGGAGTTGGCCTACTTTGGGAACACCTCCACTGGTGGTGAAGCCAATGGCACCCGAATTATATGACGGACTGTTTCGCAGACACACCTGAGCGCCGGTAACGATATCACTCGATGATATACTAGAGGTTTGTCTCTGTTTTTTAGTCTTTGCCCTAAATTTCTCCCAAATCTTCTTTCGGTGACCAAAGGGTGCGATTCCCCACCAGAATATAGAGCCGTTATCTAAGCGGACACACGATAACAGTGACGACACATTCAATGACATTATCTTCGTGTCGGCGGCCGGGGATTCGGGCAATGGAATCAGACTGTGCTCTAACTTGTTAGCGATTGGAGAAATGCTTTCGTCGATAAACGTCGCGACTTTGCAGCTATCAGTTCCCACCGACGCTCTAATACATGTGCCCGAAAGGTATGTGATCTTCTCTGCTAACAATCCAAGCGCTGGAACTTTTGGATGAAAATATGTGATTCCATCACAGAATTGAGGTTTGAATGGTTCGCATTCAGACCATTTCCATTGACATAACTGTCCAGTGCTTGTGATAGCCGTCAACTCTGAATAGAGTGCAGCCATTTGTATGAACTTTCGGTCACCGGACGGCCAGTACTCCAACTGTTCGCTCACGTAAATTGGGTTGAGTTGATTGCTGTCCGTGCGCTTACGGGCACTGGTATTGCTATCGGGTGGCGCCGATGCGACGGGACATTTAGCCGACGGCACATCTGATGCCGAACCTGAATCTCTGAGCGCATATTCGAGCCATCGTCGCGAAGATGAGGCACTTGAAGTCGGGTACTGACGCTCAGATGCAAACCTCAACATATCTCTCTCAACAGCACTGGCATCCCTTTCCCGTTCGACTGTTGTAGTTGCAGTTCTGCCCGAAAGCCGATTTGAATTACTGGAACGAACTCTAATCGAAGAATAACTGAAGACGTCATCAGGAAAGACAGCGTCGGCATCAATGATGACAGACGTGTGATCGTTATGAATGCCGGCGTCCAAGAGGGACATGAGGTCATCGCTGGGGAGATACGAGTCCTGACTGTCGTCCATATCATCGGCGTCTTCATCATCACGACTCAGAAGGTTATTCACCGCCAAATTCACGTCCAAATTAGTTCGTTGGAGTTCTCGGATGATTAGATTACGTGACTTTCCCTGCAGTACTACCTGTGCCTGCGAGACAAGGTCTTCGGGAACGAACGGTGCGGGCAATACAGGTCGACCACCCATTATGACACTGGCGCCACCCCTACCCCTCCCGTTGCTCGACGTCCGAAGTATACGTCCTCTTCTGGCGGCTGGACTTGACCTCGGATTTGAGCCCAGAGTCGAGACATGACTTCCAATACTTCCTTTGAGGTTAACACTAATCGGAGATCAAAATCATGTCTTCATTTGAGAAAAAGGTTTTCAAAATCAAATCAAAACTTTGTTTACATTTTGGAGGAATCGTTGGCCGAAAGATCCAAGCGATCGGAAAGTATTGAATACCCGACGCGACAAATGCGACCGTCCTTTCAATGGTTGAGAAGACAACAAATGGTTTAGTGATTGTCATTACCATTAATGGTGTGATAAATACCTCCAGAAGTAGTGATATGTGGTTCGAACCGACAGTGCATTGACTGACGGAAAGGGTTTTTATTGACTGAAAAACAGACGACGCGTTCGGGGGTTGACATCCATTGCGACCACTCTTGTCCACCGTCTCCTTAAGTCTGATGTGAGACAAAGACAATGAGTTGGCACTGGAATACCTGTGCTCTGACACGACATACCTATCGTTCAACTGGTCATCAGTCGATGGCAACGGATTTAACACAAAATGCATTGAAGTCGACATCTTTGATGACATTCACCACAAACTCACAATCAATTCAAACATCTTTTTGTCATTTTTACACAAATTAAAACTAAAGCAAATTTTTAGTTAATATTTGACAACAAAATCAAAACAATTTGCAATTGAATTAAAAATACTTTTCTTTTGATTAATTGTTTGAATTGAATGTGAAATCCAGTGATGATTGAAATGAATGACTCAATGAGTCTATGATTGAATGCCTCAATGTTTCCACAAATTATGTCTTCACTCAAACACTCATTCATTTAAACTCTCGTCTAATGTATTAATACATTAAATATGACTTTCCTTTGATTTTGACTAAAATATTTTCCGATTGCAAAAAGCCATCCATAAGGGGGTCCTATTTCAATGTGACCCTGAATAAGTGTCACGGCTTTGAGTCATATTATACACCCTTTGATCCAATAACTATTTATCGCTCAATAAATACATTATTTCTCATACTTTATGTCATTTTCATTCATTCGTCAAATATTTAATGTTTTATAACTTTTTTTTTAATTAAAAACATTTTTTTCATAAAATTCAATACAATATTAAATGAAATAATTTATTAAACGTAAAAACAATACAAAATATGACTTAAAATCAAAAGTGAAATCAGTTTTCATTTCTCTTAAGTCTATCGATCAATGCCTTCGTCTTTCGGTCTTCGACGACGTCAGCCATTGTGACGGATCTGTTGCCGCAGCCAACGATTGGACACCTTTGTCGACCTGTCGTCCCTTTGCCCTCAAGAATCAGTTTCAACTGTTCCCTATCGTAGATATGTTTGCATTTCTTGTTCTTCACCGGAAAATCGATGGGTTTTTTGCTGAACGGATCAATTGGTATACTTTCCGTCTGTGACTCAAAGGTCACCAGATCTTCATTGTCTTCACTATTGGTTTCATTAGTGTCCAAATCAGAAGAAAATTCATTCAAGACTTCCATCAATTTCTTGTAACTTTCGTTGTCTTCGACATTGATATCATTTTCGGCTTTTATTTTCTCCACATTTTCTTCAAACAACTGATCCACGAGTTTGTCATCCAATGGATTGTCTGAATCATTGTCAGCACTAATCAATTGTTGGATCTATTGATGGAAAGAGCGTTCAAAACAATGGTTAACAACAAAAGGATGGTTTGAATACCATTTCCTCGGTCTTCACCGACGCCTCAACACTGTGTTTGAGGTGTTGTTCCAAACGGACCAAATCTGTCATATCTTTGACCAAACTTTCTCTGATTTGACCCCAATTGCAGTGATTGTCGAATTGGTTGTGTTTTGTGTCGGAACAGTTGATGGCTATATTCAGAGCCATGTCTTGTCCTAACCTTATATAATCAAAGAGTGGCTGTGAGTCCAACCGCTGCTGACTTTGACCACTCATTTTCAACGACTGAATTAAATCTAATTATAATTAAATTAAACAAAAATTTCAAACAATTTTTCAAATATTTTTTCACAAAAAAACTCTTAAATAAAAGCGGTTTTCTATTCATATGAATTTCATTCACAAATCACGTAATCTTTAATTATTTTTTTAATACAAAATTAATTTAAATGTATTTCAAATTGAAAACTCAGTAAAAACTTGCTCAATTATGGTTTACTAACCAAGATCATTTCATTTAAGTGACCTTGATAATTGATAAACCTAAAAATTATTTGATTATTCATGAAATATTACATAACATGTTTGACATATCGTCACGTACTTTATGTATGGGTTTTAGAGATAAGATGTAAACAAATATAAAAAACAAAACATTTCTTAGTTTTAAATGAATTTTATAAACATTTAAATCAATAGACAATAAAAGACAATCAATGGCTGAAAACATCTTCCTCTTTGTTCCGAATGTGATTGGATTCACACGAATAGCGTTGGCTTTGATCTCATTCTACTTAATGCCAAACCAATACCTATTGGCGACAATCTTCTATGTCTTGTCAGCACTTCTCGACGCCTTCGACGGTATGGCCGCTCGACGTCTCGACCAGTCCACCAAATTCGGTGCAATGTTGGATCAGTTGACCGACCGGTGCGCCACTATGTGTCTCATTGTGGTATTCATTCACATTATCTCCCATTCCCTTAATCTCACCATCAGTTCATTCTTAGGTTTTGTCGACTTTTTATCCAAAATATATGTTTTTATTCCAATTATCTCTCATTATTGACATCGCGTGTCATTGGATCCACATTCAGACGAGTCTTATGTTGGGAAAGACTAGTCATAAGTCGATTAGTCTCAATGAGAACCCGATTATGCGGTTGTACTACACCTCAAGACCTGTTCTGTTCTTCATGTGTGCCGGAAATGAGATGTTTTATTCGGGTCTATATTTCCTGCACTTCACAAACGGACCGCTCAGTCAGTTCTTCAGTTCTTGTTTTATCAAATTTACATCTAATATATGTCTCTATTAATCAGTTCCAGTTCTTGGCGTATATTTGATTCCACTTCTGGTCGCCATTTCTGCACCGATAGCTTTGGTCAAGTCTTTCATTAGTCTTCTGCACGGATTCATTGCTGCCATCAATTTGGGAACAATTGATGTCATCGAAAGGGAACAAATGAGAGAACAAATAAGGGAACAAATGAAGCAAAAGTGAGTCATAAGAAAGTCTTTGAAAGACTTCTTGTTTTGAAAGAGTATTTGATTTGATATTCAAATAATATATAATTTTTTGCCAAAGATTTAATGCATTTTATTTACGTTTAATTAGTTTTACAATAATTTTGTTTAAAATTAAAATAAATAGTTTTTAAACATAACATTAAATTAATAATAAATGTAAAAAAATGGCAAAAATTCTTAATAAATAACATTATTGTAGACAATAGTCACTGATATCCTGTTTGTCCTAATTATAAGTCACTACAAAGAAGTCATTTGTGTTCTTGTGTTCATTCAATGTCAACATTAAATACAAATTCAATGAGTATTTAATAGACTTTAATATAAGTTATTTCATAATAGGTTTAAAGGAATGATAAGTCAATTGATTTTAAATGTATTAATGACTAGAAATCTGAGGAAAGGTATCAAAAAATTATTGCATAGACTGTAAAATGTGTACAAAATGTCAATAATATATCAATAAATGGTTTTCATTAAATAAATACAAAAAGTCATTCATTGAGAAATTGAACAAAACTAACGGGAAATACACCACGTCTTTGAGGCTGACCTTCAATCACACCTTCCATCCACTCGTCATCATCGGTGATATCATTGAGAACGACGATAACCTCTCCCTCTCTGAAGTCGAGCTCATCCTCTCTATCGGCGTCGCAGTCATAGAGAGCCAGACATCGCCTTTGCCTCAGATTTTCATTTCTCTAACCATTCAAACATTGAATAAAAAAATTGAATTCATTTCAAACAAAACTCCTATACCTTTCTGGGCGGCGGCACAGGAACTAAATGCGAACGATTGGCACAATCTTCAGATTCTGATGAAAGTGAAGGTAAGCTCTCTATTGACTGTCCATTACTTAGTCTGTTGGGATCGGGAGGCATAGGAGGCGGTACACATCGGGATCTTTGGACAGAGGCATAGATTTGAGCGCTTTTGTTGTCTGAGACGAAGACAGACACCGATTGAGCGTTGGTTTTGATGCTTGAAATGCATTTGTTTTCGTATTCGCTGTTATTCTTCGACAGGTCTGCAGAATAGTTACGCCAATGGCTCTGATTGGATGATTTGAGCGGTGCTCCCGAGTCAGAGACCGTTCGGTTATGATTTTTGGCTATAGTACTGTTATTACTACCACTGCTGTCATCATCTTTAAGTGGTGGACCACCGGGTGCTGAACGCTTTTTAATACTACTCCTGTACTGAGCTGACAATGCCTTTACATTCACTGTCTTTACATTAGGAGTCGATTTAGTCGATGGCGATTCATTCCCGGCCACACTTGAAGGCCGGGAGCGCCTGTCCATTGGCACCTGATGGCCAAAACTGATGTTTTGCTATGAATATAAGAAATGAATCAAAATTTCAAACTAAAAATGAATGCAAAGAACAAAACAAATAATAATTCAAAGCAAACAACAAATAAATAATAATTAAAAGCAATTAATGGCTAAAAGTGTTGATTAAGAACTGATTGCCGAAGAATGTAATACCGAAGGGAAGGGCAAGCGATCATAAGAATAGAAGTTTCTATAGTTGTCTTCCGAAGATAAATAGTGTTTGGGAATAGCTGTGGGCCATAGTATGGCGCCATTGATCCCAACATTATTCCCGTTGACTAACCATTCATTGAAATGCTTTTCCGATTTAGACAACTATTGGTCAAAACAATCGAATCCACAGTAAATGTAATCAATGTTTGCAATGAATTTAATACAGAATTTCATCCAAAAAACAAACTCTTTTATATTACCTTATCTTCAGTGAGATCTTCATCACTGAAATCAGTTGACGGGTCTTCAGATGGCTGTAGACTTGCGTCCAAACAGACGTTTTCAAACAGGATCTTCTTATTAAGGGCCGCGCTTTCCAACTGTCCATCGAATTAACAAATTAAATAAAACGACTTCTCATTGAAAGGTATAACAATTGCTCACCAGTTCTATGAGTCGGTGATTGTCCCTCTGTTTGGCCAAATCGAGAGCAGTCTTTCCCTCTCTGTTCTTGAGAGTGATGTTGGCGTTGGAGCGAAGCAATAGTTTCATACATTCGCTCTTATCGTAGAGAACACAGTAATGCAAACATGTATTTCCCTCTTTGTCCACACTGTCCAGAGTTAGGCTGTTTTGGATGAGGAAGTCCACGATGTGTAATGTCATGCCATCCTCTTGTGCTATGGCGTAGTGAAGACCTGTTTCATTGTTGATACTGACGGGCAGAACAGCCGTGAGATCCGCGCCCTCAGCGAAAGCCTGCAAGAGTTGCATGAGATGGCGATTGAAGACCGCATGTTCCAGATCTGAACGCAGGTCTGATTCACCACTACATGTTTTGATGATGTATTTCCTTTCGATATACTTCGCCCGAATAAACTCATTGCGCACATCCATAGCACTGGTAGGAGTGGGTTTGACCGCCGAAGTCAGTGTGGCTTCCATTATGTCATTGAAACCCGAATTACTCATAACTCGAGCCAAAAGCAATTGAGACGTTCCGATGTTGTCCAGTGTTAGGGACTGGATGCGAGACACGTGGACACCCATATCCCGGTGTATTCCAGAACATTCTATGCACTAAAAGTCAATTATGTTTTCAATCAATATCTCAAACGCAAACAATAGCACCGAATCTAACCGTTAGGACCCCATAGTTGGTCGACAGCCACGTCGGGTCTTTGGTTGAGTTGCAGTCAACGCACCGATCATTTCCGGGCAGTCTCTGGACGTCATTAATGATCGATTGCTGTAATTCTCTTAGACTTTGGTTTTGATAACTTTGACAATTTTGGTCATTAGATGATGTCATCGAATGGTTATTGTTATCGAATTCCTTCTTAAGCGCCCCTTCTTTGCAATTGATCAACACTGCAGTCCAGGCCTCGGTCTCATTCTCGTCTTCAGTCTGGAAGTGATAGGTTCTGTTATAGGAAATCAAATCGAATGACTTCTTGTCGTCGGGAACCGCTTTGATCTGAACAGTCAAGAGATTGACTTTTGTCGGCGACTTGGCTTCGTCTGAGTGGTAGATATAGAGGAAGCCATCCCTGACCTCACATTTGCGTTTCTGCCACACTTTGACACGCATTTTGCTCTCGGATTTCTTGAGCAAATGACCCGCTTTAGAAAAGCCATAATTTTTGTTTCCCTGCATTTGATGTAAACTATAACCCATTAAATTAGAGCCATCTTTGCGTTCATTCGAGGACAAGCTATTGATCGTTGAGTTCAAGTCTTTCGTATTGAGAACATCGACCAAATTGGGAGAACTTCTTAAAATATTTCGCACTTCCAACAGATCCCGGCGCTCTTCGTCTTGGTTTTGGCGAATTTTCTGCAATTTAACGGATAATTCCGATATGTATCCATTGAAGTGCTCAATGGTTTTGAGGCCATCCCTAAAGTAATTCGTTTGTGAGTTATAGTACTCAACCAAATGTTGCAACAATTCGACCCCTTTTTTGCTTTTGATTTCGTTAACTTTGATTAAATACTCGCACATTTGCAACTGGAACACTTTTCTCTCCCTGTCCATCTCTTCGGCAATCTCTGCGCCGCTAATCTCAGTGCGAATAAGACCGGCCTCTTTTGCCTGTGCCTTCTTCTCCTTCTCTATTTTAGACATCTTTGTCTCGTATTCCTTCCACGCCTTGTCGAATGGCTTCTTGATGTCCCCCTTAACCCCTTTGAGATCCCCTTTGAGTACGTTATCCAATGGAAACATGATTATATTGTGGAGATTTTGCATCTGAAACAATCAATTCATACATTCATTCAATGTATTCATTGCTTTAAATTTGTTTATTTTTCGCAAACTCTATAAACTTTTGCATTGAAAAGGCTTTTCAATCCATTCCTATACGCCGGGTCATTATCAAAGCCCAGAGCAATAAAGTGTTAAATATTCTCGCATTTTGTTATCGAATTTAAATATAAAACTCATTAAAATTTGTAATTAAATCGATATTAATATTAATTACAAATCTATTGACAGAAAAATCAAATGAATTTATGTTATATTATGTGAAAATCAATTATATTTTGCAGACAAACAAGTTTTACAACTTTTCACATAATTCTCATTATTTCGACAAACACTCAATTGTCTAATGGATTGAAAGGAATGTCATGAGAATGCCATACCTGTGCCTATAGTATCTTATGTGAAATTATTTTAAATATTTAAAAGGGTTGTAAAAGAGTCTCATAAGGAAAGAGTCACTTAAATAGGAATGTCATATAAACCCTAAACGAGTCGATAATTATATTGTTTGTTGAGTTTATACTAAATTTTAACTCAATTTCATGAATAATAAAGTAATAAATCTATCAAAACATTTGGCTTTGAGTTAAATATTTATAAAACGGTTGAGTTTTATGTCAAAAATGAAGCAAATAATTAAATAAATTCTCAAATGATTTATTGAATCGAAATTTTTAGCGAAATCTAAACACGTATTATAGATACTGTAGTGGTATTTCTCAAATACCCCTTCACCCTGTATTTTATGCATTGATAATTTTGTTAGAATTAAATCTTCTCTAAATAGACAATTAAATGATGTCTGGATTCAGTCAAACAGTTTTCAATCAACTATTGATTAATTGGTTTTATATTTCCATATAATAAGCGATAAACGAAATATGAGATGAAATGCAAACACAAACCAATGTCTTCATCAGTGCTGACAACTCTTTGGTAACGATCGAGAACTTAATAAACGCGGCGCCAATGTCTGGCTCCTGGTCTTTGGTCATGGCATTGGCACCCAATCTCTCCAACGCTTTCGACAAATAGACCTCATTATCGATATGTCCTATAAATACAAAATCATTTTTCATGACTTTTGATAATAACTGTGAAATCGATTCTTGAGTTTCAAATAAGTTATCGAAAGAGAGAATAAGTTATAAAACAAATGTCTTTCAACTTTTCCAACAATTTTGTAAACATTTTAATATATCTTATTATAACTCAAGGCTTTACAAAATAAAAATATTCTTCGATTCAGATTTTGATATAAATTCATTGAAAGGATTTCATTGACTTTTAATTACAATATTTTTTCTCATTAGTTATGTAATAAATTATAATTAATTTTTAGAAAACTTTAAAAATAATAAATTTGTTTATTTATGTGAAAATTGAATGAAAAACAGGTTTTCATTTAATTTTTGATCAATGATTAGATGAGACACAAAAAAAAGTTATAAATATATTAATTAATTGACAAATGTTTTACAAAATAACTAATCGATCACTGAATGCAATTAAGGGGAAATTCGTTACGATTGTGGATAACACTAATAAATTCTCTGATAATAAAAGCTTAAAATACACCTGAATTTTGAACTTCAAATTCAAATTTAATTATTTTTTTTTTTGCGATTAAATGAATGCAAAAAATCTCAAAATATCTAAAAATGAGTTATTTTTAATGCAATCAAAACACTAATTATTGCTATCTTTATATATGTCAACAACTCTTAAAACTAAAGATAAAACTCAAAGAACTGTATAAACAGCAAATGAGTTATGATTTGTGACAAAGAAGTGGATTAACTGATAGGCCATACCATTGGCGCCGTTGTAAATGGCTTTAACGGCTTTCTTCATCTTGGTCAACCCATCCCTATCGAAGTCCAGGCTCTAAGACATAAGACAATCAACACATGAATCGGTTTTGACATTCACTTCATTGTGAATCCATTAGACATTACTTCTTCGAGAGTAGACACGGTTTGTCTGCATTGAGACATTCGGGAGACAAAGGCCGAAGTGGTCGGAGAGTTGATGTCATCCTTGGTCTCAGTGACGAACTCATTGACATTCATTAGAGCCGGCATTGTATCGACAAATGTCTGAAGAGTGGACTCAACGTACCATCACTTGAACCACAAGACAATCGGTGATTAGTTGTGGTTATCTCAAAGACAGACAACTATTGAAACAATTCAATGAAAACAACAAATATTTGAAGTCTTTTTGTATTGAGTTTTGCTTTCAATGTATTGACGAAGAAATCACTTAATGGTATTCAAAGACAATATCAATGACTAAATCGTGAGACAACGCCTCCATTGAATGCAATGGACATCAAAATGATTATGAAATTTAAATATTTTTCACACCCTTTCGAGTAATTAAACACACAATCATTGATCAAATGTTTGTATAATATTTCAAAACAAAAAGTAATAAAAAATCAAAACAAAAATACATCAAAAAAATGTTGATTCAATTCATGTAAACAAATAGTATTTATATTTAAATCGCTTTCACTTTGAATGCAATAAACTATTACACGAAATGCCAAACATTTTACAATAATTACAAAAATCGGTTCAAATGCTATAAAAACAACGTTCGCCTAAATGTGAACATGTTTTGCCCCCTTGTGTTGTATACGCCCTTCAAGTGATTGCTTTCGGCTTTGCTATCAAATGTCACATGAATGAGTTAACATGACCTTGGTAACTAATTATATCATTGGTTATCCGTCAATCAATCACTTGCACCAAAATGCACTAAATTGTTGTCATTTCTATTGAGAGAATTCCTATAAATTTAACGAAAATTTCTTCAAATTCTTTATAATTGAAAAGTTGTGAAAAAGTCTGTAATGTCTGTAACTCTCGGGTATTGGGACTTAAGAGGTTTAGGGGAACCGATTCGGTATATGCTTAGGTATGTCGGAATCGATTACGTGGACAGACGTTATAAGTTTGGGGACATTCCTTATCCGGACCCAAAGTATGCCGAAGACTGGACTAATGAGAAGTTCAACTTAGGGCTCGACTTTCCTAACATTCCCTACTATATTGAGGGCGACCTAAAGCTAACTCATGTTTGTATTCATTAAATGTTTATTCACTTAATGTTTGTTCAAATTCTGTATTTTATTCGACTTTTAGAGCAAAGCTATTATGAGATATTTGGGTCGAAAGCACAAACTCTTCGGTAAAACAGAGGATGAGTTGATCCGAATCGATATGATTGAGGGTTATATCAATGATCTTCACACCAATGGTCTTCAGAAAGTCGCGTACACTAACTTTGATCCAAAGGGAGACTTCGAGGCATTGAAAGCCGAATATCTGTCAACTCTTGACCCAAAGTTGAAGGAAGTGTCAAACTTTTTAGGCAAACATGAGTGGATGGGAGGGAAAGGACTCACTTATGTTGACTTCTATACCTATGAGACCCTGGATTGGATTCGACTCTTCAAAACGGATGCCTTCAATAAATACCAGAATCTAATCGATTATATGAATAGATTTGAGTCTTTGGAATCAATTCAACGATACATGAATTCAAAGCAATTCAATCGATTCCCAATATTTGCATCGATGGCCAAATGGGGAGGAAATCGCCAATAGGTATGGCCTTATGGGGAGGTAATCGCCAATAGGTTTTCGGTTAAATATTTGTTAAAATTTTATTTTATATTCAATTAAAACAAAATTTTCGTTAAATATATAAAAATTGATGAAATAGTAGCGAAAAACTGTTTATCATTTCTTACATAATTTCTGCCAAAAAAATGAATAAAACATTTTTTAAAACAATTTTCTTAAATATAATAAAAAATCCAAACATTTGCTAAGAATCGATAAAACCCGAAAACATTCAAAGGATTCCATTCGTTAGGTATTGAAAGCCGTCGTATAGTCTTGTGGTCAATGAATGCATCGATGACTCGACCATTGAGTCGACCTGCAATTGGAGCTGTTCTTCGGTCAGACCCATATGGAAGCGCTCGCGCAGACACTTGACAGTAGAGGCGCCGTTGTTAAAACATGGCAACTGTGAGTTGGCCTGAAGTATCTCAACCAATGTTACGATCCTTTCGTTGTGCTTTCGGGCGGCTATTAGACCCTGGAGTATGAGAATCTTGAAGTATTCAAACATATCACTTCCCAGTCCTCCCATCACCTGAACAGAGACAAGGATTAGCTTATGGTCAGAAGTGTATAACGAAATGAAATACATCGACGAATTCCTGGGTCAGTTTGAACGGAGAGTTTTCAAAACCGAGATTTTTGGGTGAATTCGATAAAATGAAACCGAAATCGATATGAATTATATGACCCTCGGAGTCAAGCAAAATGTTCCCGTTATGTCTGAGTCATAATCAAGCAAAACATTAGCAAAGGCTTTGTTCAACTCTAAACAACATACCTGTCCTTCACTTGAATCAAGTAAGACACGAGACAATAGGCGGCACAGCTCTGAACGAAATTCCTTTGGGCCGTAAGAAAGCCTTCACTGTTTTGTGGACCAAACTCTTTGATGAAGTACTCAATTATAGACATTTTGCAGTGTTTTTTGATTTGATGTAAAGACACCGTATTGAGTATGGCCTCAATCAGACCACTCTCGGCCGAAGTCACCAGTATTTTGTACGGTTTGACCCAAAGAGGAACCCTTTCCTGTTCCCATATCTTCTGCAACGACGCCAACAACTGATATGCCATTAGTTCCTGACGCAAATCATCGCCACATTTGACAATAACTGACAATAGCTTCCAATTCGGTAAGTGTCCAAAAGGTGACGACTCTCTGATCCTATGGACCTTCTCATCCCAGGGCTCTTTGAGAGCTGCAGCTGAAGGATCTTCTGGACAGTGCGCGAAACCAGTTTTGGGTGCGTTTATCGTTTCACTCAATCTTCGTCTGATATCACCGGCGGCTACGAAGATAGGGTGCGAGTTCTCGGCACTGGTAGACGAGTCCTGAGACATCTGTGATATCGTGTCCTTGTCATAGGAACGCATCCGAAGACTATACTGTTTAGAGACCTCATCGTCTTCTGGTGTCCAACAGTCGGAGTCGTCCAAAATGGACGGATAGGAAGTCATGATAACATTAGAGCTGGCGATGCGAGCGATGGTGTGATTGGAACCGCCGTTGAGTTTATTGTTTGCATTTTGTTGACCGAATTCGACTAAATTCTCTTCAGATTTGGTTTGTCTTAAACTCATGTTATTCTGTTTTGTAGGCATTGGAGTCGCGTTGATGTCATCCACTTCTATCACTTCCACACATATAAGATATGGTGCCTTATCTTTAGAATTGAGGAGAACGGCTGCCTGTGGTGGCACTCGTACTATCAAATGTGGAACCGTATAGATTGGAAGCCATACCCGCGCCGGGAGATTGATGTTTAATTGCAACAACTCTGCGATCAGTCGTTGACATTTGACTTCTTTGTTGGGAACCGCTTGCAATCGAAGGCCAATGTTTATCAAACACTTGATGAATTCGTACTCAGCGGTGAGTCGGGGGGCACCGCAATGGCACTGAACCCTCTGTCCCAACAGTTCATTACAAACACTGATACAACTATTGAAACAAACACATCCGTTATCAAAGGCTCGACCAGAGGTCAGGTCACCGAGTGTTAACCGTCCGCTTTGGGTGAGATGTGATGTCCCGGGAGGTCTGAGTCCTGCACCTGAACGAAGGGAAAGGGATTGATTGCCACTGAAATCACTGTACGATCGCTGATGTGTCTTATTATGACATTTCATTTGAATGACATTTTCGTTACAATTATTGTTCTGATTTTTGACTGCATTTGTGGTCACGTTATTAGCGGAACAACACTTAATGCCATTGTTTTGATGGGAATGTCTATAATCGAGACATTGATGATTAGAACCATTGGTTTGTGCCATCGTTTGGATCTGCAATTGCAGTAATCTCTGCTGTTTTGGTCTCAACTCTTCGGAAAGAATCAAATTCCTTAGTTTAACGCCTAATGACTTCCGTCTGGAGTTCGATGGCTTGGGTATGGCTGCGGAACAATAGACGGTGTCGTTGCAGAAGGCGTTCAAAAGCCAAACCAATTGCAGTGACAAATGAGCACTACTTCGGCAACGGCTGACTAAATACGGATGAAGTGATTCTGCGATTTCGTTGTGATGGATATAAAGGGTTATCACTTGTGGTAAATAGAAGTCCACTTCTGTGTCACCGAATGTGAACATACGGTTCCCTATGTATGACAAAACGCCCGTCTCTTTTGATTTGAACAGATATGTTATGGCTATCGACATATCAAACAGTTTTGATTCAAAGAGTCTTAAAAGCCATGACTCCTTCGGCGCCGATATGGCCATCGAATGGCCAGACAGTGGACTTATTAAGTCTTCGGCCGTTGTTTTCACAGCAGATCCAATACATTCTTGTGTCGGCAGCACATCAGGTCTGCCATTGACATCAACACTGTTTTCATCGATATCTGAAGACATGTTTTCATCGATAAAGTGATTGACTTTTAATTACAATTCAATGAAGACTTCATTCAAGACTTTATTCATAAAAACTTTGTTTTCATAACTTTTTTCATTCAAAACAATTGAATATAATTTTCTGTTGTTATAACTTATTATTAATAGATTTATATTAAATATTATATTATTTATAATAATTTTAATCATTTAATTGAGTGAATGATAATCAAAATCATTGATAAAAATCAAATGAAATTTTATTTTTTAAAATTGAAAATCACTTTCAAATAGTAATGTATTTTTTGATATCACAGTCAGTGAAATAATATATTAAATATTGGTATTTAAAAGAGAGAAATATTTTAAAGGAAATGATTAATAAATATTTAATTTAATTTAAAAATAAAAAATGAAAATTCAATTCACATTTGAGTCAAATGTTGTGTTTATTTTTGATTGCATTGCAATCCTTGACATCAAATACGCCTCACATTAAGTGCACGTCCTTTCAAGTCATACCCAATACTAGACTCAAGTCTTAACACATTCAATGGCTTATATATTGCCTACAAATGCACGACAAGTGGTTTTTCACTACATTTTTGCAATTCATATGAAGTTATTTTCAATTATTTTCATTACATTTATTACTAATGAATGAAAGTTTGATTTATTTGTAATTGATATCTGTTTTGAATATTTTACATATTATTCATACGATTGAATACTATATGAAAGTCTGTGTAAATTCAAAACAACTTTTGTTTATTTCAAAGTCTATTCGATTGGTCTTCGAATACATTGAAAGTCTCAAAGTTTTCATAACAAAAATCTTAGTCACAATTCTGTGTAATTTGACAAATATTATTGAAATTTAAGAATAGACTGATTTGTGTCGGATGTGAGGGTTATGTCATTCAAGCTTATCGTTCAAATCAATTCATGCAAACTTTTCACAGCGTTTTATCTCTTTTATGACTTCTAAGAGTTTTTTCTCATATATTATAAAGTTATTTAACTTTAGATAGAATTTGATTAAACAATAATTGCATTAATTATTAGTTAAAGTTAATTAAAAATATATTTAAAGTGTTTTGTAAACTCATTGAATGATTGCCTCAAAAATCAGCATTTATATCAGGGTTATTATAAATCACTTGTCGTGAATGGAGTAAACCCCGGGTCATGTCATCTCATTGTGCACGTAATCCAATGAATTGGCAACTAATTTGACACTAATTTCAATCAATTTATAAAAATTGTTAACAAATTGAAATTTTTTACTCAATTGAATCTATTCTTTACTTTTTATTAACAGTAAATCATATCTCAAACACAACTTCACAAACAGTTTTTCAATGGTTTTAATGAGATCTCAAACAATCTATAATTTCTTAACTCATTATTTTTGACATTAGTTTTGATTGAAATAACTTTGTTATCAAAGCCTTTGAGGCAATAGATCTGCAAAATATAACAACTTTTAGTTCACATAAATATTCAAAATAATGTCTTAACGAAGTCTTCGTTCAAAAATGGCATAAATTTTTTAATTATTTCGAAAATTGTGTTAATTATCACAAACTCTCCCCTTCACCCTTATTATCACAACTGTTCCAGGTGACATTTTAAGAATATTAGCTATATTTTGATACGACTTTCCTTAGAATGTGTTGAAATGGTATTCAAAGACCACACAAATCATTGTTAATCCAATTGATCCAATAATAGGCGGAATGTTTCAAAAGAGGTTAACTTAACGTATATTATATACCATTTCATCAATCCTTTCCTCGACTCCTAATTCCTATACAAAAGTCTATACAAAACACCTATCTTTTAGTGACACTAATGCTTAAACTGCTTGTGCAGCTGTGGCACCGATAGTCTAGCTGTGGCACCGGTAGCTGTCCTTTGATATAATATCACTGTCCTCTTTCAACACCTGTGTGTACTCAAACACATTCATTAGTTCCATGTGCTATAGGTATGGCACAAACAAACCATTGAAAAATATATTCAAATTATAAAATATTCTGTTTTTAGTCAAAGCTTTTCATTTGAATTCACTTCAAATGTAATGAAAAATATAGAAAATGTTATAAAAATCAGTGAATCTTTGTATTGAAAATTGGTTTTGAATTTTATTACAAAATTTTGTTTTCAGTTTTGGGTTTAAAAAAAAGTTTTTCTAAAGTTTTTCTAAAGTTTTGCAAAACTTTTGTAAATATTAAATAAAATCTGAGTTCAAATGCAATAAAAGAGTCGAAAAAATAAATGAATAATTGGTTTGAATTGAAGAAAATATAATAAAATTTGTTTTTGTGTCGCAATTGAAGGCAAATATAAAGTATTTTGTGTTTGCATTTAAGACCTGAAGAATCGCTTCCAAAGACTCTCTCAATAGGAATGAGAGGGAATGGCATTGAATGGGAGAGGAATATAAAGAGAGGAATGTGTTTAACATCTTTTCACAACTGGTGTCACACAATGTGTAGAGAAGTGTCAGAAAAGCTGTAAAAGTTTAGTCAATGCATAGCTAAGGCTGAGCCCAGCCTTCGGTCAACGGCTCTGTTGGCAGAAGTCGTCCCCCAATCAGAGGCACCAAAAGTCCCCCAAAAGTCTCCCCAAAACTCTCCCCCAAAAGCCTTATGTAAACATTGAAATACCAAAGTTTGCTTCAATTCCAGTCTATACATGTTTTGGGGCTCACGTGACTGAGAGCGAAGGCCCCGACCTATGCATAGCAGACACGGCATTGAGATCTCGTGCTGTTTTAAGTCTCAAGCAATTCGTAGCCATTTTTCACACTTTATTCTCGACTAAAGAAGAAGTTTTATGTCATTGAGATGTGATTCAGACGAAGAAGTGCTGTGTTTGAGATGAAAATATGAGTTCAAAAATATTATAACATTTTATGTCAAATGTTTGTCTCAATGTGTGAGTGATGGCATCGAAACGCTTGTCTTCATTGTCTCTGTTCCTGTTGGCCGTCATCGCAGGTATTGTCCATTCGGACCAATTGTGTCCAAAGCAGTGCTCGTGTTTGGGGTCATTAGTCGACTGCTCAGAGCGTCGGTTGTCATCAGTTCCGAATGAGATCCCCGAATGGTGTGAGTTATTAGAGTTGTCTCACAATCCTCTCAACGCCATCGAAGACCATGTCTTCAAAGGTCTCCACAAATTATATCGCTTGGACTTGAGTCACACTCAGCTCAAGAGATTGGACACGAATTTGTTCATAAACACCGATACGAAAGAGTCGGAGAATCCGATCCAAGACCTGAAACTCAATAACAACTTTTTGACACATTTTCCACAACTGAATGGTTTGAGTGAATTAAGACAATTGGTTTTACACCACAATTACATCGATTCGATGGCCAACACTTCCACTGATGTGTATCCGAATCTTCAGTTAATTGATTTGAGTAACAATCAGTTGACAGTCGTTTTGAACCACTTCTTCAACAACGGATCCATTCATTTGACTTCAATCAACTTAAGTAATAATCGGATAACAAGTATCGAAAAGAACTCTTTCGATTACGTGACTCAACTGGAATTCCTTCGTTTGGCCAAAAACAAGATCTCTTCCATTCCTAAAGAGTTGTTCCGAAAGTTGTCTTCACTTAAAGAACTCGATTTAAGTCGCAATCGTTTGGAGTCATTGGAAGGGCTGGTATTCCATGGCTTGGAATCGTTGGAGATATTGAAACTGCGGAAGAATCAGTTGACAAACCTCTTCGACGGCGCCTTTTGGGGACTCAATCGAATCGGATTTCTTCACTTAGACCACAATAACTTGACTTCCATTCGCAAGGGATGGCTCTATGGGTTGTCATCTCTGAGCCATCTGTTTGTGTCCCACAACAACATCGAAGACATCGATGGCGACGGCTGGGAGTTCTCGAGCAAACTCTTGGAATTGGATTTGTCTAACAATAGGATCCATTCCATAACTAAAGACACGTTAAGTCGTTTGCATTCTTTGCAGTTCTTAACACTTGAACACAATTCCATTGCTTTCATCGACGACTCGGCCTTTCGCTCGTTGGCCACACTGGAAGCGCTCGAACTCAACCACAACCAGATCTCATGGACTATTGAAGACTCGAGCGGTTCATTCATCGGTTTGGAGCGGCTCAAGAACTTGGGTCTGGCCTTCAATTACATAAAATCCATTTCCAAACGTGCCTTCAATGGTCTCACAAATCTAGAAGTGCTTGACTTAAGTCATAATCCAATCGCTTCAATACAAGACCAGTCGTTCCAGTGGTTCAATAGCTTACAAGAACTGCGTCTCAACACAACTGATCTCTTATGTGATTGTACTCTCAAATGGCTTCCCATTTGGCTCAACACATCCTCTCGAAGACATTTGACACCAATTGACGCGAAGTGCAAACATCCACAACGACTGATCAGTCATTCATTACTCGACGCCAATCCCGAAGAGTTCATATGTCAGGACTATCTCAAGCCATACCTCATCGACGACTTCAAACAAATGGGAGACAAACCGATGACTGCCCTTAAAGGCGATAATATGACCCTCACGTGTAGGGCGTCGTCCAGTAGCCCGACGCCAATGCAGTTTCATTGGCGTAAAGACAATCAAATCATGAACTCTTCGGTTGGAAACATGATTTTGGAGACATTCGCGAAAGCAAACAATGGTAATATCACTGAATATTCCGGAAATTTACGGCTCATTCACATCGAAGACGAAAACGAGGGACGGTATCAGTGCATCGCTTCCAACAATTTCGGGACAGTCTATACACATAAGGTTCAGATCAATGTTCATGTGATGCCAGTCTTCAGCAAAACGCCGTCCAATGTGACCGTCAAAGTGGGAAACACTGCCCGTTTGGAGTGTGCGGCCAGAGGTCAGCCCATGCCTGAGATTTCCTGGCAAAAGGACGGCGGAGATAACTTTCCCGCTGCTATGGAACGGCGAATGCATGTCATGCCCGCCGACGACGTCTTCTTCATAGTAGAAGTCAAAGTGTCAGATATGGGTCACTATACCTGTACGGCCACTAATGATGCCGGCGCTCAAACAGTCAGCGCTTACCTCAATGTGTTAGAAGTGCCGACATTTGTTCGTCCGATGAGTGATAGGGAGGCCATTGCGGGTGAGACGGCTGTCATCGAATGCATGGCTTCGGGCAGTCCTAAGCCTACCCTTCACTGGACCAAAGATGGCGGTCCTATCATTGCCACCGAACGTCACTTCTTCACAGCAGACAATCAGTTACTAATTATCGTAAAGACTACCCCTTCCGATGAAGGGGAATATTCGTGTGAAATGTCTAATATTTTGGGCACAGCCAAAGACTCGACTTATTTGGACATTATTTCGACCATCAGTTCCAACGACAACATGAGAGCCGACGAAAGTGTCAATGCATTGAATGTCTTCTTCTCTGAAGACGGCAAAACAATTGGCATTATTGTGATCGCAGTCTTTGTTTGCATTGTTTTCACGTCTTTTATTTGGGTTATAATCATATATCGCACCCGAAAACGGAATGACGACTTCAGGGACAGCAATAGCGATGACTCCAATAGCAGTCAATACGATTCAGTCCTCCCCTCCAAACACAGGCATCTCATCGACAAAGACATCACTTCTAATGTCTTCTTACAAATCACTTCCGACGAGACATTGTCTTTGAATTCAGGTTCGAGTACCAAAGACAGTGGAACGGGTGATAGTGCCAGACGTGAGAGTCGAGAAGTGATGGACGACAACAACGAATATGAAGAGAATCCTGTTTTGAGGCCATTATACCCTTCCCTAAACAGTGCTCGAAGTTGTTCTCCGAACTCGAGGTCTGGTCTTCACAAAGGCTTAAGTATGGATCAAATCAGTGCCAAACGTAAGGCCAAAAGACATGATTCCGGCGCTAAAGGCGCCCCAAATTGGACCACATTTTCTCCCATCAAATCATATTCTGTTAACGATATGCTGTCCGTCAGTACAGATGTCTGACAGTGAGGACAGTCATGTCGTTCAGTCAACAACTAGTCTTTCATTTATTTATTTTAAATATTTGTAAATCATTTCAATTAGTCTTCAAATGAATGACTGTTTCAATGCTTTCCAATAATGTCTTCAACGACAAAATGCGTTGAAATTCGTGTCAAACAATCCTTACAATCAATTGAGTTGTGTTTCATCTGATGTGCCATAAAATCAGTTTTCAATTGGTTTCAATCATTTGTTCATTAGATTTGTGCCAATCGTTGTAGTAATTGATGAAAGGCTTTCCAAACGCCTCTAAACTCCAATTGTATTATACTTTTAGCTATTTTTTAACCATTTTTTAATTCAGATCTGATTTGTCATTAATTTGCCATTCATTTCAATGTAATTTTAATCACATTTTTATTATAATTATGTTTTTGTAATTATTTTCAATTATTGTACAAATTATTGAATACTTTGTATTAAATTATGAGAAAAACAAACAATTAATAAATGATTATTTAATTGAAAATTTGTTTAAAATCTTATTTCAATGTCAAGTAAAGGTCAACCCGGGGTCAAAGTGTCAAACATTGTTGTGAAATATGAGACAATAATCTCTTTAATTATCAATTGATGTATTGGTTGTGAAAATGGTTATGTTGTTTGTGAATGCGTTGAGCACACAATCGCTCGCTTTATTGCATCCAATGATAAACTCTTTTACAGTTGTGATACAATAACCACAAAAAGCACATTAAGATCAATGAGAAAGCAATGCAAAGGCATTGGATGTGATGTCAACACAACAATACCTTTGGTTAACACTATTCACTCAAGTGGTGATAAGTTTAGCGATTCTGCAATCAATTAATACTTAATTATTTGTAAATTATTTTTAAATTTGATTTCAATTATGTTTTTGTCGAAAGCAGTCATTTGTTCAAAGAGTTTACTATTGAAGAGAATTAACAGAATATTCAGTATTAATGAAAAATCAATTCATTCAACAATTAATAGAAAAACCAATTCTTTGAAGAAAACCATTAATGAAGTAATCATTCATTCATTCATTCATTCATATAATTATAGTTCAATTGTCTTCTGATTCTTGTCTTCAGATATCACGTGATTATCCATTGGTTGACCACTCATACGATGCCGTTGTTGTCGGTGCCGGCGGTGCAGGACTTCGGGCGGCGTTTGGTTTAGTAGAGGAAGGCTTTAAGACAGCAGTCATAACGAAGTTGTTTCCCACCCGTTCCCATACAGTGGCGGCACAGGGAGGCATCAACGCTGCCCTGGGCAATATGGAGGCAGACAACTGGCAATGGCATATGTATGACACGGTGAAGGGGTCGGACTGGTTGGGAGACCAGGACGCCATCCACTACATGACTCGTGAGGCACCCAATGCTGTCATTGAGTTAGAGAACTATGGGATGCCTTTCAGTCGGACAGAGGACGGAAAGATATACCAAAGAGCATTCGGCGGCCAGTCGTACAACTTTGGCAAAGGAGGTCAGGCCCACCGGTGCTGTTGTGTCGCCGACAGAACCGGACATTCCTTATTGCATACCCTTTACGGCCAGTCCTTGCGATATGACTGTAATTACTTCATCGAATACTTCGCACTCGACTTACTCATGGAAAGGGGTGAATGTGTGGGCGTTATTGCCATTAATCTCGAAGACGGAACTCTTCATAGGTTTAGAGCTAAGAATACAATTTTAGCCACCGGTGGGTACGGGAGGGCATACTTTTCGTGCACTTCTGCCCACACCTGTACGGGTGACGGAACTGCTATGGTATGTCGTGCAGGCATTCCCTGTCAGGACCTTGAATTTGTTCAGTTCCATCCGACCGGCATTTATGGCGCCGGATGTTTGATAACAGAGGGTTGTCGAGGAGAGGGAGGTTTCCTCATCAACAGTGAAGGCGAACGCTTTATGGAAAGGTATGCACCCGTTGCCAAAGACTTGGCCTCAAGAGATGTGGTCTCGCGTTCGATGACCATTGAGATAAGGGAAGGCCGTGGATGTGGTCCTCTTAAAGATCACGTGTACCTACAGTTACATCACTTACCGGCCGAACAGTTGGCGACGCGATTGCCCGGCATTTCCGAAACGGCAATGATATTCGCCGGCGTCGACGTCACCCGAGAGCCCATCCCTGTTTTGCCGACTGTCCACTACAATATGGGTGGCGTTCCCACCAATTTCAAGGGACAGGTCATAACCTACACCAACGGTAAGGACGTTGTGATTCCTGGTCTTTACGCTGCGGGAGAGTCGGCCTGTGCTTCAGTTCATGGCGCCAACCGATTGGGTGCCAATTCATTGCTAGACATCGTTGTCTTTGGCCGTGCCTGCGCTAAGACTATCGCTGAGACCAATAAACCCGGGGAAGGGATGCCAGAATTGAAGGCGAGTTGTGGCGAAGAGTCGGTCGCAAACCTCGACGCCATCAGACATGCGAACGGATCGACTCTAACGGCAGACCTAAGGCTTCAATTGCAACGACATATGCAAACACATGCAGCTGTCTTCAGGACAGGCGATACACTGAAGGAAGGGTGCGTTAAAGTCGACGAATGCTATAAACAACTTTCCTACCTTAAGGTAAGAATGAGTTTTGAAATAATTTTTTCATTACTTAACCATTAGTTCATAAAAACCTGTTTTTTGTGAACCATTTGTGGAAAAAACCAATAATTGTTTGAATTTATGTTAATTTTTGTTGAAATTCTGTTTTATTTTCAATGAATTGGGTTTTGAATGCCTTTTCAGGTGAAAGACAGAGGAATGGTATGGAACAGCGATATGATTGAGGCCTTAGAACTACAGAATCTAATGCTTAACGCATTGATGACTATTAATGGGGCCGAACAGCGAACTGAAAGCAGGGGCGCCCACGCGAGGGAGGACTACAAGGAAAGGGTTGATGAATATGACTATTCGAAGCCATTGAACGGTCAACAGAAGAAGCCGTTAGACAAACACTGGCGCAAACATACACTAGCGGTGGTCGAGAACGGAAACGTTAAGCTCTGGTATAGACCTGTGATCGATGAGACACTCGACACCGACTGCAAGACAGTGGCGCCGGCCATCAGGTCCTACTAGTGGTGCCGAAGAGCTCAATAATTAGTGTGATTTGAATTGACTTTCGATTAGTATTAATAAATGTTTATTAGATTTGAATTTTATTTAATGATTGCATTGAAGGCACAAAAGGAAAACGATTTACAAAATATTTAAAAACATTTTTTGTTTTTTTTTGTAAATATATTTTTCTCAATAAAAATGTAAATAAATATCAATTGATTTATAGATCGATTAACAAATAAATAATTGAATATAGATTTGAATGAATTCGTGACAAGAATTATGTAATTCAATAATAATGAAAATCTTTCGCAAATTGTACTCAAATTTGTTATAAAAGTTCAGTCTCTATGGGTTGGACTCGATTGATACCATCCCAATGGACTCGAGGACTGGTCTCCAAACTGATGGAGACGTGAAATCGATTTGAGACATAAATTCTAATCAAAGAATTCACTCAAAGAATATACAAATGAATTAAGCATTTGTTAATCAAAGCATTCATTCAATGAATTAAGCGATAAATGAGTTATAAAATATAGTTATATTAAAAGCACTTCAAAATATGTCTCAAAATTGCGATAAAATCAATACTTTTTGTGTATTTTATATCAAATATTAAATATATTTATATATCATATAAGTTGTGATGACTTAGGGGTTAGTGGTGTTGAGCCTTCTTCTTGCGCGCGGCCAACATATCATAGAAAGGGTTATGACTTATACTGGTTTTGATACCTTTCACCCATTCGTCCTTCTCTTCAGCCGTTGCCGCAGACATGCGATAGACTGTATGCCGGCCTTCAATGACTTTTCCGTCGGCGTCGGTCTTACAGGCCTTAATGAACTCCGAGGGACCGGAGGCTGAGAACAGCTCAAAACAGTATGGTTTGGACGTACGTTCACTGCATTCTCGAATCTGTACGTTCTCTAAGGGAATGATACCCCGGGGCTCCTTATCTGTTGTGTACTCAAAATAATACAAGCACTTGTCGTTGAGTATAAACCAACGGCGTTTCCAACTTTTATACCGTCCCCCCTGTTTCCAAAGCCAGCCCTCACGGTCTGGGTTGAAGAACGTGTGCATCAGATCATTGCCGTCGTCTTCAGGTATTTTGAACGGTTCCTGTTTTATGGACTCATAGAGTGATTGGAGTAACTCTTTGGGCAGATCTCCGCCATTATTGATGCCTCTGTTCATCGTAACGAACTTATCGACTGTTGGCCTGTCTTTGACGGACGGGTTGTGTAGGGCTGTGTTCAACATAATGATCGAAAAGCTCAATACATAACAGGTGTCTGTATTGCTAAACACCCCTGGATTTTGTTGGCAATAACGGGCGGCGAACTTCTCCATCATTCGGTCGATCTTCTGGGCCTCACCGGGCAGTCGGAACGACCAGAGGAACTGTCGTAAGGCCTGAACCAAAATCAAATTCGTAAAGTCATGCAAATCGACGAATGAATCCAAGACTTTCAAATTGAAGTCAATCTTTTCGCCCAAATAGACCCCAATCGCAGTCTTGTTGAGACCCTCGCCCTTCATGAGGAACTGTGCCACCGCTTCGGGAGTCGTGTCCACCAGACTGTTGCTGATGAGGAATTCAATGCCTTTCTTCGGATCCATATTAAACCTCTTTTTGCCAATCGATACCTGTTTTGCTTTGGTATTCACTTTCGTCTCATCAGTCACTTCCAGTTTAGACATCTCTTGAGTTACACAACAGATCTCATCCTTCAGTTGTTGTATTTCAGTCATCAGTTCAGTCTTTCGGCGCCTGATGTCAGACAACAGCTGTTGTTCTTCAGGCGTTAAATCACTTAAATTGAATGAACTCATCATTACTTCATTCGAGGAACTGTTGGCCACTGAAAACGGATTACCCGCCGACGAATTGGTGGAACCGCTTCTCATTGTCATAGTCATAGAAGACATGATTGGTTTGTCTTAAAAATCAATTATTTTTCTGAAGACAAATAAACATAAAAATAATGTCCGATATATTTGTGGCAAACGTTTTGTTCACTTCTTTGGTATGAGATCTCAATCGCAATGAATGCCAAAGAATTAAATGTCAAATGAAAACTGTTTTTATTAGTCTTCAGAGACGAGACTTGTATTTAATGGTGAGAACAATAAGTTGAGAGACAACTAATAATAGTCTTTGGGAGCACTTCCTGTGAGAACTGGTTCTGTGGGAACAGGCGGTCAGTCGACTGCCAGTGCTTTCAACCAGTCGTATAACCACTCAATTGATATAATATTTTTCATTCAATTATCTCTAAAAGAGATAATAATGTCTTAAAAGCAAAAGTGAATCAAAAGATACTTTTAAAGAGTCTTTTGATTTGCAAAACAACGGATGCCTTCGAGCGGTTCCGTTCAGTGATCACAAGACATAACGTCCACTCTTTGTCTCTCTGTCTCACCAAATGATAGATCACTTGATCTTAAAGTCAGACAATCATTTGAATTGAAAATAAATAAAAATATATTTATATTTTTTGACGATTTATAACAAATTGTGTTTACATTTGTATTACATATTGAGAAGAATTGATGACAATATTGAGTACTAATACAGTAGCGCTCAGTTATGGGCAACACTACTGTCCTCTCTCTGTCTAATGCATTTTGCTTATAAATTTGTTTTCAAAATCATTAAAATTATATAAACCTTTGAAATAATATTTGTGTTCATCTGAATTATGTGAATAACAATAGAAAACAAAACAATTGCTTATATCGAGTATTGCCTGTATTTTACCCCAATTTATGTTTTTATTCATATATTTATTACGTTTTCCACTCTTTTCCTGTATTTCAGTTCATTGTATATAACGTTACGTTTATATTGAACTTTAGAGCCCCTTATCATCAGATGTGAAGCAAATGATTTGCAAAACCCTATATATTGTGATTCCAACACATATTTCACATAACGTTGTCTTTGATGAAAAGGATCGTCAAAACCAATGGCACAACACATAAGAGTACGTGTGTAAGTGTGGAGGAATTTCCTCTGAGGAAAGGCATACAAAATACATAACATTCGCTTCTATGAGTTTATGTACTGTTTGTGTAATCTCTTCAAAAGACAAACAGATATTGTTTTCCGTCACAGTGTTTGTGAATGAAGTGAAACACATGTTATGATAAACACATTTAAAGTTTTTGTTTATAAAAAACATTTATTTAAATGTTATTAAAAATAATTTGAATTTAAAAACAAATATTAATTAATTAAATGAAAGTAAAAGTTTTGTCTCGAAGTCATTACGACTTCATGAGGGAAACCAAACACGACATCCATAAGGGTTTGGATCAGATTTTGTGGTTATTTACAATAAATGTTATTATCTTTTCAGTTGAACGCAATTATAGTCCAAATTTACATCCATTTGAGACGAACCGGGAGTACAAGAGAGCCCTAAATGCGGCCAAAATGGACAGAATGTTCGCCAAACCATTCGTTGGGGCATTGGATGGACATTCAGATGTGGTCCACACTATGGCTAAACATCCCAACCGATTATCGACAATACTGTCCGGTGCTGTCAATGGAGAGATCAAAGTGTGGGACATATGTGACCGCAAGTGCATGAGTGCTATCAATGGCCACAACGGGATTGTCCGCAATATATGTGTTCCGCTTCACTGTCAGTACTTCTTCACTGTCGATGAATCACATATAAAACAATGGAGTTTTGATGGTTTGGATCACTCTTTGGGCAGCGAATGGACAGTCACTTCGACAGCCATTCGGCCAATGAATACAATTATCTCGAAAACAGTTATCCATGGAATGGATATTCAAAGACATAAACCATTTTTGATCACTTGTGGCGAAAAAGTAGATCTTTGGGAAGAGACGCGAACACAGCCGTTGAGGTCATACCAATGGGGCGTCGATTCGGTCGACTGTATTAAATTCAATCCCATTGAGACCCACATATGTGTCGGCGCCGCAAGTGATCGGAGCATACAGTTATACGACACCCGAAAGTCTGATCCTTTGCGTAAAGTAGTTCTCAAAATGCGAACCAATGCTATCGCATGGAATCCAATGGAAGCGTTTGTCTTCACCGCCGCCAACGAAGACCACGATTTGTATACATTTGATATGCGAAACCTTAGGGCAGCCCTACAGGTGCACAAAGACCACGTGTCGGCCGTCATTGCCGTCGACTACTCTCCGACCGGCAAAGAGTTTGTGTCCGGAAGTTATGACAAAACTATTCGCATATTTGGAGCCGAAAGCGGAAGAAGTCGTGAAGTATACCACACGAAGAGAATGCAAAGACTGACTGATGTTCTTTGGACTCAAGACAACAAATACATTATTTCCAGTTCCGATGAAATGGATATCAGAATATGGAAAGCCTTCGCCTCTGAGAAGTTAGGGTATAAGACCTTCAGAGAGCGGTCGGCTTTTGAGTACAAGAAGACAATTATAGACAAGTTTGCAAACCATCCCGAAGTGAAACGCATTGTCCGTCACCGACACGTCCCGAAACACATCCATCAGTCGGCTAAAGAGAAACGGCTTATGATTACCGCCCAAAAGCGGAAAGAAGCCAATCGTCGGATTCACTCTAAGAAGGGAACCATTGGTTTCGTGTCAGAAAGAACTATAAGTGTTGTTAAAGAAGAAAAATGACAAACATTTTGTTGTCGAATATTTCAGTGAAATTTGTGTTGAATTTTGTATTAAATTTCATTTTTTGATTAAATGATTGAAATATTTTTTATTTAAAACATTGAAATGTTTTGTAATTTTAAGTCAATTAGTGTTTAATTTTATATTATTTTTCAATTTATCAAAACTTTTGGAAATATATTTCGATGAATTGGTTATAAGAAATGTCAAGTGATTTGAAATCTTATTGAAATTTATGACAAATAATTCAATTATGATATCTTTGGTCAAAATGTAGGAATAGATGCAAAGGATGTGATGATTGAAATGATTCTCAAGTCTCGAATGAATACAAAATTTGCTTTGAATATGAAATAACGAATCAATTCATAAGACTTTCAAATGCATTGCCATTAAAGTGAGTGATAGAGTGGACTCGAGGGGAAAGTTATTTTTTTCTGTCATTTTTATCAATAAATACAAAATGAATTAAAAATGACTTGAAATGACATTTCTTACTTTATGACCACTGAGTCTATAGTGCTATCGATCTCAAGATTGGAAGATAGCACTGGTATTGATAGGACAGCACTGATAGGGATGTAGTCATGACGATAAAGTGCTTTCTCAGCTCCAGTCGTGTAACTCATTTGAGCACAAAATAGCCTTATCTTTGAATAACTAATCAAATGCTGAAAAACACAAAACATTAGAAACTTTTGTTTAAATTTTTATAAAAATAATATATTTTTCGCATTCATTGCAATCGTTTCGAAATGTCTTTCATTAAAAATAAATTTTAAAAAAGTTTTATAACTTTTATTTAAACACAATAAAAATGAGTTGTTTTGTTGTTTCGAACTTTTGTTTTAAGTTTATTAAAATTTCCAACAATTTTAATAAGACTTTCAGACAATGCAAAAACAATTCTTTGTTTTCAATTCATTATAATTTTGATGAAAATATATTATATTCGCGACTATTATTGAGACGTTTCTCTCAATTCAATCGTAAGTCTATTCGCTATCAAAAAAAAGTCAGAAATATATTCAAACGTTTTTTCACTGAATTTTCTTCTAAAGAGTCTGTCATAAAATTCAGTGATGAGGTCAAGGATGGACTCAATGGCAATAAGCCTATTGTGGCCCTCGAGTCCACTATAATAACACATGGAATGCCATTTCCGACTAATTTAAAGTCAGTTTAATATTAATTATAATTACTGTTAATATTAACACAAATCTGTTTTTCACATTAAAAGTACCGCAAAGAAAGTCGAAGAGATATTAAGAACGAAAGGTGTGATTCCGGCCACTATTGCCATAATTAGGGGACAGATATGTGTTGGCCTTAATGTACACCAATTGTCACAATTAGCCGAAGGTTTAAATAACTAACTCTTGTCTAACTCTTAATAAACATCCGATGCTATACAGAGAGCCAAAGGGGAAGTCTATTAAAGATATCTCGTTCTGATTTGTCTTATGTGATGTCGAAGAAGGGTTCGGGCGGTACGACAGTCAGCGCCACTTCACTTATAGCTAATCGATGCGGAATTGATATATTTGTGACGGGAGGTATCGGTGGGGTTCACAGGGGTGTTGAACAGAGTTTGGACATCAGTGCAGATCTCACAGAATTGGGCCGAACATCGATTGCAGTGATTTGTGCCGGCGTTAAATCTATTCTTGATATTCCAAAAACTCTGGAATTCCTCGAAACCCAAGGGGTTTGTGTTGTGGTGTTTGATGACGACCAACACAGGGGTCAAGGAATAGATTTTCCGGCATTTTTCAGTCGCAAAAGTGGTTCTTCAGTTGCATACAATGTTAGGTCAATTGAAGAGATTTCACAACTAATATTAGAGCACAAAAGACTTGATCTCAACTCCGGAATTGTTGTCGCGGTTCCTATTCCTGAAGAAAAGCAATCGATTGGCGATTCTGTCAATAATGCTATCAATGAGGCTCTCATTGAAGTCAAGTATTCAATAGAAGTTTGCGTTTAATATTAACCCAAAAAACAAACAATTTTTGCCTCAATAGACAAAAAAATATTATCGGCAAAGACGTGACGCCATATGTCTTGGGAAGAGTAAACCAATTAAGTGATGGCAGTTCTTTGATGGCAAACATAGCGCTTATAGAAAACAATGCCACAATTGGTGCTGAAATAGCCATTCATTACCAGAGGCTAAAGACGAAGATATCGACAAATATATCGTTGAATGAATTAAAGTCAAATACTTTGCATGACTTCAGCAACGATTCCATACAGTGGTCGAAGTCTTGCATTCAAACCATAGATATCCCAAAAGACGACCAAAAACAACAACTGAAACAACATTGCGATAATCAATCAAAAGAGTTGAGTCCTGTCTGTAGTTTCACTTGAAATGACCCTTTCTATTGATTCTCAAATTGTATTTTCTTGTTCTTCGACCAAATGGTGTTTTAGGTAGTGATCGGGGGATCGATATATGACATCGTCTCCAACGCTAACACCAATTCATTGAAAGTGAGTCTCAATAGTCAAACATAACCCTAATTACACATAGAATTAATTGTGCGCTCACTTTAACACTATTTCTTTTGTGATTTATTGTTTACGGCATTTATATATAAATAATTGAAAACAATTTCAAATTCTGGTCTCAATTCAAGCCATGCATTCATATAATGACTCGAAAATTACGAACTACTCTCTGAATATTTGATTTGTTTTTTGTTTGTTTAGATTTTGATTGAAATGAATCATAAATTCTTTATTACTTCAAACTTAACTTAAAATTGATTAAAAAAAGTCAAGAATTGCTTAATTGATTTCAATGTCAATGTTTGTGAAACATTTCATTCATGCAAACATTATATGAAAAGCAATTATTTTTATAATAATTCAATTAATTTCATTTGAAATCAAAATTCTTTGTTTTTTTCGATTCAAAGAACAATCAGAGAATCAGATTCTGTGAGTATATTATTCTTTGAACTTTTGTTCATTCATTGAGTGAATAAATATATAAAAATTTGTCGATTCTTATGAGAGACAAATAAATTAAATTTCAAACACTCTTTTAATGCAAAGAATTGATTATTTTTGTTCTTTGGATTGATATTAGAGCAGACATGAGAAGGAGTGAAGAGAACCGGAAAATAAGTCATCAAAAAGAAATGTCCAAAAAAAACTTTGAACCAAAAAAATCGATAAAACTTTTTATATATTATTCGTTGTATTATTAAATTGAAAATGAATTGCAATCTCTTCTCAAAGACATTACACATGAGTTGACTTTAGATCATAACTTCTGTAAAAATAGGACTTTCTATAAATAAATGATTATTTTGACGCAAATATAACTTAAGAGACCCTGAGGTTTGGCAGTTAATGGATGTATACGTTGGACTCGAAGCCAATAACTATAGTAAAGAAGAGCTTATTTTGTTATTTAATGGACTTATGATAAAATGTTTGACAATTCCAGTACTGAAACATCAAATCCATTATAAACTTAACTATTGTTTTGAATGTTTAAACAAAACTCTATTAATATTTAATATCTGTTAAAAGCACTGTCATATTAACTATGAAAGTCCTGTTGGCTTTCCATTCACTCTACCAACAAATCTCTGATTTTTTAAAGTTAGAAAATATTTCAAATAATTTCCTTTCAATTTGTATTTTTTTGACATTATTTTCTATGATATTTTCATCAGAATTTTTATTGCAGTGAATCTCAACATTTATGACAAAATATTTTATGTGAAATAAATTATATAAAAGACATAAATGTGTTTTTTGGGAAAAGTATTTTTTGACTGATTTTCGTTATTAAATGCTTTATGTATGCAATTAATGCTTTTATTTGTTGTTTACTTTACTCTTAAAATAAACCTTTTATTAAACAAATCAATAATAAGTGAATCTAATAATAATTGTTTGCATTTCTCGTCACTATTTTCTTCATATATTATTAGTATTTTGTTTTATTCATTAAATGTTTACAAACTTAAGAAAAAATGAAATCTAGAAAACATTTAAAATGTTTTTATTGTTATATTTGTTATAACTTTTTTTTGTCACAAAAAGCAATTGTAACTTAAATTTCAATTTTTCAATCATTAAATTCTTGCCATTTTTTGTTGATATGATTTGTTTGAAATGATATACATTATTATCGTTGTTATCATTATTGACATTAACTTTATATACGATTAAGAGATTTAACATTAATTTGACATTAATTTTCAAATCGATTAATATTTGTGTTTTTGAGATATAAATAATTAAAGCCTTTATGTCTGTCATCGATATTATAGTCATATTTATCAATGTTTTTATGTATTTCTTGTAATAAAATATGTTTTCTCTATGTTATTACTTGTGTTTCGCCGGATGTCTGACATTAGCACTGAATTTATGACCAAATGTTATGTATTAATAGGTTTTGAATATCGAAATCGTAATAAAAACTTATATAAACACAAAATGTCTCAAAAAATCTGAAATATTTGACTATTTTTATATATATTGTTTGATAAAGTACTTGATGGAAATCAGAGGACAGGGCCAACTCTTGGGAATGGCATTCAGTTATAAGAGTTATCGTTGAGAAATATTGTGTCAATTATTTGAAAATTGTTATGTATTTCAAAATATAATCTAAAATCAAATTTTAAACCCAAAACTGTAGTCTTGTTTGCACTCCAATCCATATAATACACCACCTCAGGGGGTATTAAATAAATTTCAATTCAGATCTTATCATTTATTGATATATTCTGTATTTGTTTTTTAACAAACAATTCTTTGCAATAGTTTTGATGTACGAAAAAAGTAATATAAAAGTGTGTCAATCATGTAATCCATTGGCGAAAACATTGCAAATGTTATGTTAGGCTCAAATCTAACAAGAAATACGATTCCCTTCGGAGTGTATATACGACTAGAAGTATAGGGTTTTTCTCATTTCACTATTTGTACGAATATTTCAATATTTGTGATTCTGTATTTTGTGCCGGAATATAGTTCAATATTTAGGTCAAAACGTCACAGAATTTTGAGAAATAATTTATTATTTTAAGACATAAGCCATAAGTGAAACCATTTTGAAAGGTTTGATTCAAAAATGATTCATTGATTTAAAATCACTGAAAGTTTTATTATTGTTTTTAATACATTTTCGCTGAAAAATCGATAAATATTTTTATACGAAATTATTTATGACTTTATTATATGTTTTATAATAAAATAAAAGACGAAATAATTCATAATTAGTAATAATAAAAATGTCAAATAAATTATTGAAACCTATTATTCGTATTAAAGAATTCATTCATTTATCACAAAATTTAAGACAAATTATTTTTACTCTAATTTTAAGCACTTTTATTCAAAATAAAATATATTTTCACTATTTCTTTAGTTTTAATTTAATTTATAATAAATTTTTTATTGAATAAAAATCAAATTAATATAAATTACATTTCATAACACAATTTACGATAAAATAATTTCTTGTAAACAATAATTTAGTTCATATTATACATGAATTATAAATAAAGTTAACCGGAATATAATAAAAGATATAGAGTTTGTTAGTAAATATTTAAGCAATAATATTATAGCCATTAATTGAAATGAAAACTTAATTTCTTTTTACATATCGTTATTGTAATCTGAAAAATGTCTTTTGAATTAATTGTGCACTTATTGTATGTATTATTTAATTGTTATCACATTCCGAATCAGGCAATAGTTATGTCTTGTTTTGATACCATTTAAACACATTTTTCGTCAAACCTTATTCTGTTGTAATAATTAAAACCCATTTTATTAATTAGTTATAAAGTAATTCTTAATTATATTTGATTTGCAATCACTTAAGAAAGCAATCGCTTCTTATTTAAATGAAAACAATTTTTTGATTAGATTTTCATATCATTAACAAAACTGTTTTCATCTTATGCTATGATATCAGAATATTTTGAATAGCAATTCATCACAACTACAGCTGACAATGAGTTGTGTGAATCCATTTCCAAAGTACACAACAAACTCTATCATCAAAATGATTCACATTGTGTGCCATTTGTATGAATGTCTTTTCCCGAATCAATCCGATTCACATCAACTCATTCTCGACTGTATTTGTTTGTGATGACTATCAGTGAAACAAAGAGTTATGTCATCTCAAGTCGAGTCAATTCTTCACAATTTACTTCATTTGTGATATTCTTCGTTATATTTCGTTTATATTCAATGCTTTTTCTCTTAAATAATCAATTGTTATATAATATTAGTTTTATTTTATTGTTTACTTTGATTTCAAACTTAAAGCAAACATTCATTTTTTTAATTAGAATTAGAGATGAACTAAAATATGAGTATATAATGAAAACCTCTTTAACATTGAGTACGAAATTCAATACTTATATTGATTTTACGAACAAATAAAAACTATTTTTCATTATACGATCTTTTAGTATATTTCTTAAATATTTATTATAATTAAAGAGAAAATTAATTATTTTTAAATATAATTAAAGTTAAGTCGAGTTTATTTGTAAAAATTGTTGAGTTTGTGAACAAAGAATCAAATATTCATATGTATTGTAATAAGTATTCGGTGTTCAATGAAATCAAAACCCAATGCAAATGTTTTGCTGTTTATCTGTAGTTAAGGAACACTTTCAAAGAATTTAATTTAGATTTTGTTATTCATTAAAAACTAAATAATGAATGAAATTAATTATAAAATTCTTTATTAATGACTGATTCAATCATTGATTTTTGTGTGAATTAATGTTTTAATGAAAAGTCTAATGATTTGAGTATTTCTTTTTGAGTTGTTTTATGTTTACTATAATTATCTTCTCTATTAATTATACCTCGGATTCAAATCATAGCTCAACTGATGAAGAATATCATCGATTCAATCACGCAATGACTGATGACATGTCAGTCCCAATGCCATACCTGAGCAATCACTCTCTTATAGTTAAATAGCATTCAAATTGAAAATTAATTATTTATTATTCATTCAAAAAATAAATAATACTGTAATAGAAAAACATTATTACAGCAAAAGCTCATTAAAATATCCTGTGTTTTGAAACTATTTTTTTGTTAATATTGTATTTGATTTTCTTCTAAATAACGATATTTTTCTATATAAAAGACATTTTAATTATTTTTTTGTGAATTGTATTTAATTTACATATTATTTATTGTACAGATTATAGGCTTTCATATAAATCTTTAGACAATTGACTGTTTCTTCGATTGTGTCGGAAATAACTCGTTGTTAGTGGCCGTCGGTATACTGTGTCGGTCCCTGTGCTTATCACAACAGTCACCTGTCCCTCCACTAGCACTGGCAATGTGGTGGTGATGGTGCAAATGGTAGGGCTTATCAGTTCTATATGTACTTTGTGGTACGGCATTGGCCAGCAATGCCTGCGATGGGTCCGTTTGCACCACCGACGGCCTCGGGAGATATATCTCCAGGTCTTGAACGGGAGGAGTCGTTTCGGCCATACCCTTAATGACTTTGATTTTCTGAATCATCTCTTTTATCTCATATCTCAAAATAGCCAAAAAACAGACTTTTATGAAAGAAATGACACAAAAGCCCAAAATAGACAATAAGTCTGCGCTGTGTTGTAGCCAATGGTGGATGTGGTCATAACAGCCCAACAAATATATTAACTCCGGGTCATAACTGGTCACACATTTGTCTTCAATATAGATCTCGTCGTTAGGAAGAGTCGGTAATACCTGTCGGCAACAGCTCTTAGGGAACAGTTGTCTTGGATTTATTCGTTTGTAATTCTGTTCTATAAGTGCAGTCATGTTGTAATCATACGGACCATCGATACCACAGCACTCGTACTCGCTTTGGACACTATCCCACAATTCCTATAAATTTTATATAATATTTATATGAAAAACGATACGAAAATTCTAAGCAATATTTTTGTTTGACATTTCATATATTAATTATCATTCGTTTTAAATATTTTTTATTTATATTTGTTAGTCATTAGAGAATTGTTTTCATGTTTTGGATTATATTTAACCTAAACTTCTCGTTCATTCTGTTATTAAACACATTTTGCTTTTAGTTTAGCAACGATTTGGACATGAATTTCATTTTTAATAATAATATGACATTTCTCATCCAATTCTACCATAACATTCAGGGGTTTAATATAATTAAAATGAAATGTCAATCAATGTCTTGAAGTTCGTAATTCATTAGCATTTTATTAATAGTAATCATAGAATTTAAACATGAATTTCATGTTATTTCTCCTATTATTTTTATGCCATAAACTCCTGTATTAACTTTGGTAACAATAGAGTCAATTCTAGCGAAGGAACTGTAGTTTGCATTTTAAACTTACTTTTATACAAAGCACCGGTGGATACATTTTTCTCTTTGAATCTCATTATAAGAATATTCTGAATAAAAATTGTTTTTTTGAATAACTAATTATACAAACAGAATATATATGCAAAACATAGACCTGTTATTGAAGTAATATTTCTCTTCAATGATAAAAGTTTTCAAAATACATAAAGAGTGAAATTCTGTATATTTTTCAATGTTTTTCAAAAGTCTAATTATTTTAAACATTATTCAAACAATTTTGAGAAAAATAAATATTAATATTTCACTCATTTTAATGGAATTGGATTTTATAAAATTAATAAAAATTTATTTTGAGATAAAATTCAATTTTGTTTTTTATTGTTTGCTATTATTTTTTTCATATAAAAAGTGTTTACTATTTGTTTGAATTGTTTGCCGTAAAATATATCCAAATTTTGAACATTTGCACGAATTTGCTCTAAAATTGAATTCTCTATAAGTAATAAATAATGCATTCTGACTGTCAAACGCCTCAAATGCATACCTGTGCTCGACTTTATTAATATTTATATGACTTTTATATTCTTATATCAATATATTTTTTGGTCGGCTTTTAATATATGAAAGAACGGTATCTGAAAGTTGTCTAACAAAAGGCAATCTATTAAATTCCCCACAAATTTTACCCCTGACTTAATGTTCACGAAATATAGGTTTATTTCTCCATTTTCTTCGACAAAACTTTTTAATTCAAACTCTAATTAATAAAATTTTTATCACGCATTCATCGGATGATAAATGAAAACAATAATCCTTTTTATATAAGAATATAATTTATATTATTATTAATATTACACATAAATTGTATGCGTTTTGCAGTCATCGGAATTTACTAAATATTTAAGCCGTTTATATGAATGTAATCATTATATAAAGTATTACATACTTGAAACTCATTGTCCATTCCGTAGTCGTTGAATAGTCTAAGCTTAAGATCTGTTCTCAATTTGGCAACAATTGTGTTGTAGCGCAGAATCCAAACAATACCGACGATTCCGTCGCCGAATATAAGCGCAATCATTAGATATAAGTATAAATTAAGTGAGTTTTCATTAAGCCTTATCGCTCCGAAGCACCCGATGGCCTGGTATTGTGGCAGAGAGAAGAGTAAATGAGCAAGGAGAGAGAGAGAGAGAGAGAGAGAGAGAGAGAGAGAGAGAGAGAGAGAGAGAGAGAGAGCGTGTGATGGAAGGCATGAATGTTTAGATTGGATTTGAATTTTCACAATAAATTAAGTGCTCATAAAATCCTTCACTTTAAGTGAGGCATACAATTAAGGCCAATAAAAGTGAATGTCTTTTAAATTCAATGAATACACTTTTGGGATATTCATTGACTGCACCGTTAGTTAAGTATTATAGACCTTATCTTTGTCTAACATATTTGAAAAGACTTCAAATTCATAGGCTTTTAGTTTTTGTTATTTTAATTATCGTTTATAAAGAGAGAAATTCGAATATTTTTATACATTTTCACTTATAATGAATTACTTTTAGTTAATGAATAAAACAAATTCAAAATATACTTAATTCACAAAAAAGTAATTTTAAAAATACTTTTCACACTTGGAATAGAAATGTGAATAAATATACTGTAATCAAAATGATGTGCATTTGATAGAAAGACATGAGTTTATGGAAAATAAAATCAATACAAAAGTTAATCTCAATATATTTTACACAACAATCACTGAATGGTTGTGAATGTCATGTCATTCATAACATTAGTTGTCTAAACAAAGCTCAAAGAGTTGTTGTTTTTTATGATAAGACTTTGTTGTCATTCACAACATAACTTTGATAAGGGCCGGTCAATAGACCCATGTCTTTAGCACTGTCTAATCAATGGTAGAATATCTCAATTCTTGAGTCGATTTTATGTCGTGTTTTATTCATTCATTTATTCATTGATTTTCAATAAAAATAATAACAAAATCAGACCTAAAAGTCAGACCTAAGTGTTATTCCCTTTAATTCATTCTCTCTATGAAAGGAAAAGTCAATTCAAACCTGTGCTCATAATTTATATTACAAGAAATACAAAACACTTTACAAGAATGGCATGAATTTGAATAAAGAATAGATAACAACAAAGAATATATGATTACCTGAAGTACTCCTCCCTGAAGAATAAGAGCACAATAGCTGTAGAGGAAAGTCGGCTCATATAACCTGATTGAGGGAAATAACATCATTTTGCTGTCGTTCACCACATATATGAATGCAATCATATATATGACTGTCCCCAACAATAGTGCGATATTACACGAATAGATCCAAAACCTGTAATATCTCATCGCCCTATTCATCGTCTTTAGGAACATTGAGGTGTCTGTCCGTTGGTGTCTTTCCGCTCACAACTGATGCAAAGTATAATTACTTGTATTGCCTATCAATCGCTTGTTCTATGCGTTGTCCAAAGCAAACATATTTGTGATTATTGTCTTCAGTCTTCATAATCGACAACCCATTGGTTCACATTAGATGCCATACAATAACTCATTTGTAGACTCAGTACCAAAAAGAGGGAAAAAGATTATATGAAACGATGAAATGTCGTGTATTTTCAGCGTTTAAGTTGGCATCGGAAGCACTTGTATGGATGCGGCAGTCATTTCGCTATAAAGCCCTTTCCTTTCGCTGTCGTCATCCACTGTTATCTAAAGATTTACATTTGAAATATGATATGAGATCTCATACATAAGGCCTTTGTTCCGAATTCAATCAATTAAGCCATTCATTTGATCCGCTATTTCTCAACCAATGGTTTGAAAAACTTATTTATTATGACTTATTTGTTGTCGAAAAAACTTTACAATTCATTAGCATTACATAAATGACCCAAAAATATATATTTGTTTTATTTGACTGTATTTTTCTCAATATATTATTCCTTTCATTCATTTTGTGATTTTGTGATCTTCTCTGTATTTCTCAACGAGAAAGTAATTTCACTTTTCTTTCAAATATCGATTCAATAGGAATAACGAATAACAATAAAATGAAAAAATAGTGAAATTTATTGAGTTGTAAACTCATCAGAGATATGAAAAATTCATGTAAAGAGTGTGTGTTGTATTGAATGTGAGTTAGACTTATATCGAATTGATTTTATATCCGATACATAATTAATATTAATTAACATTAAAATCGATTTCATGTCAAGCATTTCAAGTGAAAATGCGATAAAATTTTCATTAATATTAAATTAATATTAAATTAACAATTTTTGACAATTTCTAACAAATTTTTAATCATTGGTTTTTATATGTTTTTAAGTATAAACATATCTATTATAACATTAAAATTCAGAAAATTATTGACAAATTTATGCCAATTCTATCGTTTTATTGATATACCCCTTTAAAGGGTGTATTTATCAATAAAAATCATTATGATTTACACCCTTAACAATGAATATTTATTTGAAAACATCTCTGCTTTTATGCAAACAATTGCATAAAAATACTTTTAAATTTCGTTGCCTTCACTTTAAAGAGAATTTATTCAAATATATTTAAAAATATATTTTATTATTAGAGAATTCAATGGTTTAAGGCTTTTGAATATATCTATGAATTGTTTGAATGTATTTCTCGTATTAAAAAAGAAATAAATTCTTTTGAAGCAAATTCTCGATTCATTAAACGCTAAGAAAATGCTAAACAATTGTCTCATTTTTTGTAGATTTGTTTAAAAAAAATTTCAAAACGTTTTTTGAAAACTTTTAAAAATATATTTTATATATTGTGTATATTTTAGAGAAGTTTTGCAATCAGTTTAATGTCTTTGTAATAATAATATTGTTTTATTGATTAGTTTTCATTATATTCACGAATATTGGGATTGAATTAACAAAATATTTGTCGAATAGTCAACAAATTTGAGTCAAAAGTAACTGTAATATAATTTACGGAATACTTATAACAAATACAGAAAGAAATTTTGATTAATAGCTTTGTTATTCATTTTTCATTACATAAAAAATGTAAAAAAATTAATATTTTATTTTTTAATGATTTTGAATATTATTTAAAGTATAAAACAAAACAAATTTTTGATAATATTTTTTCAGGACAAATGAAATGCTAACCAAAAGTTATTTCGCGTTCAAAACATACATGAGTTTAGGATTGATAGCGAAAACATGTTTTGGTTGATATTATGCTTATTATAGTATTAGAGATAAAAGTGTTTATTATTGAAAATAATCATTGCTTACCAAACAATATGTGATGGAAAACAGTATTAAATTTAAGATCATTTAAGACTGGTTTTCAAAAGTGTTGTTCAAATATAAAGTATAACAACAGTAATGAATAGCAAACCATAACAACAATCACTGAATGGTATCTTTTTTGCAAAGAATATTCTGAAAATATTCACTCATTTCAGTTGTCTCTCAAATGTAAGAAAAGCTGAGTTTGAGGTTAAGGCAAACACACATCAAATGCATTAAAAGCATTGATCATAAAGTATTGGAGTATTCGTTGCGGTGTCTGTGCGTTGACTCAGTTATGTCACCGGAGATATCGATGGCTGTATTGGTGAAGACCTGCGCACCCATTGGACTCGTTTTTATGTCATTTCAATGCAAACCTATTATCTGACTTATGCTCTGATTTACAGATATTTTCAATGAAACAAATTGTGAAAGAATTCAAAGAATATGATAATAAAAATCAGAATTCACTTCGTTTTCAGGAAATGTTTGAGAACTTGATTAGCATTTGTTCACATATTTTGTTTAGTATTTCATTTAAAGTTTAAAATTTTTCGTTTGAATTTTATTTACAATTCATGAACAGTAAGTGCAAAAGTGCCGGTGCTTTGCATTCTTGCTGCGAATATCCGTTAATGTATTCTTCAATTATTCGTGTGATTTATGGGTTGTTATTCAGGAAAAAATCTGAATTCAAATAAAAAATCATTTATTCCGAAGACTGTTAGCGAATATTTGAAATTCTGAACACAATTTGACACAAAATTTAATTAAAGCCAAAAAATGATGATTAAATGAAAATTCATTTCAAGTATTTTTTTAATATAAATTTTTATATTTTTATTACTCTTTTATTATATGTTTTTTCAATTACTATATCATTAGATATTTTTTGTGATCTAATCATTATTTATTAATAACGAGAAATGTTTTGATTAATAGCAAAAAGTTGACAAAAGATAGCAATTTTCGACATAAAAATCTTTATCACATATTTTTATTGATAAAATTTGAGACGAAAATTAATTTCATTTATAATCAGAAGAGAAAAACTTTTTTAATCTCCAAAAAAATCTATTATAAAATTCAATTTCACTCTAAGAGTCGTATGTTATATAAATAAATGATTTTTTTAGTATTGATTTCAATGCTATTGAAGTCAATAGAAAATAGAGTGAAAAAGTGATTTATTGATGACATGAGACAACACTTTGAATAATAAATGACATCTCTTTTGTCATTTCACATGTCTATGAAAGCACTAAAAATAGGTTAACTTTAGATCAAATTTTGTTAACATTTCATAAAATCGTTTATAATTATCAAAATGTATTCAATATTCAAACCATCGATAAATCAATTTAAGTATTCGTTAAGTGATATGTAATTTGAATAAATGTTTTTCATTATGTTTTGTGTTGTTTTGTCTCGTTTTGATGACTACCGGTAATTGTTTTGAATTTTTTTAAAGAATTTATACCCAATGTTAACTAAAATCATTTTCGTGCAGAATATAGTTATTTATTCTTTAACACCAAATCTTTTCAACAATTCATTTGAAATCCAAATCTAAAGCAATAAAAATGTTTTGCAATTCAATTTCATTGCAATTCATGGCAAACAAAATAGAGTTAAACTTAAGTTATAAACAGAAAACATTTTGTGGTATATTATCGTAAATATGCGGAAAATATTGAACTCAAATACCATTGAAATGAATGTATTTGAACGACATTTCACGCTTTTATCAAAATTTAATAACTTTTAAAAATCAATATATGTTTGAGATTTCTTTGCATTGCTTTTCATATCTTTCTTTTACTTTATAATATGAAAAGTATTTCCTTTCAGAAAAAATTAAATGTTTTGAAATTCTTTGTGAAGAAATAATTGAAATCTTTTGAAATGCAATTCCTGTGTAAAATTCAATTCAATATCAGATGATTTGAAAGGATTTTTATATAAGAAATGAAATGAATATTTATATTAATATTGATTTCATTTAATATATAATAAATGGATTTAACTTTATCTTCATTTAATACAAGAGAGAGAGAGAGAGAGAGAGAGAGAGAGAGAGAGAGAGAGAGAGAGAGAGAGAGACCATATATGAACGAAATTCTATAAATGAGAATAAATTAAAATTTATTAAAAACAATAAAAATAATTATTATTATTGAATAGAGACCAACAAAATGTCCAAAACATTAGACTAACTGTGCTTTGAATTATGTTTTAACGCCTTTCGGACAAAGTTTTTATGTCTAAACAATATAATATAAATTGATATAAAATCCAAACATTATTTTCAAAAGCATTTTGTTTGCAATTCCTGTCTATAGCTAAACGGCAGTACATTTGAAGGCACTGTCAAAGTATGTTTGGGAGGCGTCGGTAGAAATATATTTGATTGTCTCCAAAGACTCGGTGCAAAACCACTATTTATATCTTCGGTGGGAAACGACACAAACGGACAGACAGTATTGAAGAACAATGTATTGAAAGTAATTGTTGTCAAAGAATTTAATATATTTTATTCAAATATGAAATGTCTTTCAGAACCCAAAAGGCATTCATATATCGCAATCAATACCGACCTCTTCGTGCACTGTAGTATTGGACGGCACCGGCGAGTGTGGGCTTCTGGTGGCTGATGTGAGAGCACACCAATTGATTACAAGACAACATGTAATGCATTGAATGAATTGATATTAAATTAAATCAAAACATATTTTATTGCAATTATTTCTATCAAAAGGTATCACAATTCGAGAGTGAGATATCCTCTGCACCCGTGGTTGTGGTCGACGCCAATATCCCAATCGATACTATGGTCTATGTATTGGAAATGTGCTCTAACTATGATATTCCGGGTCAGTCTCTCTATATTTTAAAACATTATCTTTGAATATCTGCTTCACAAGTCTTTTTGTGCTGTCTTTTAGTTTTTGATTATTGTATTGAAAGTGATTTGCATTAAGTTTTAGTGCATAGAATGGATTGAATTGTTTTGACATTCATTTCAATATAAATTATAATATAAAAAAGTTTTCAATGATTTCAATGAAGTCTGATTTGAATGAAACACAATTCATATGAATTAAACTTCGGAAAAATGTGTCTGTCTTTCGGACTTCCGTTTCAAAGGTATTGAATCAAATGCATCGTTCGGTGCCCTAAAGAGATGTGAATTATGGGAACTATAAGTCAAATGTGTTTTAATCAATGTTTTTATTATGAGTTTTTGATTTGATTTTTTGCTTTTTTTTCAAATAAAAAGAAAAAATAATCAAAAAAATAAGTAAAACATAAAATACTGATTGAAATCATATGAAAATTAATTGCAAATTAAAATTCATATAAAATTAAAAGAAATTTCATTAAAAATATATATAAATTGTTGCAAAAAAAGAAAATTATTATAATTAAAGTTATAATTGAGTTGAGAGAAGGGAAAGGGATGTGTATTAGATCAAAACCTGGGCTGCATATTGTAGACCAAATTCGTTAGTTTCTGTTTCCTCTGTTTTGTCTTAAATGTCTCATATAATAACAAAATGGCAGAAACGCAGTGAAGAAGTGATGAGACGACGGCCACATAGAAAGCCCAGTCCAAGTGGTTGTACATGGGGTACATAAGCCATCCCCTGTCCGAATGCATGATACAGAAGACGAGCCAACCCAAGAATAGTGTGATTGCTGTCCAAATAGAGACAACAAATGGTATTATTTGATGACTGCATTCAAACTCATTGATGACTCACTGGACAGCACTTCCAACATGAATGCCGTTCCTATGATTGCTATCATATATCTGTTGTAGTAATGCATTAGAGTTATGCTGATTGTTCCCAATGTCAGCAACGAGAAGATGAGGGCCAGGCATAGCATGGCCTGGACTACCATAAACCAACCTATCAGTCAATCATCAAATAAGTTGTTATGGTTTTAATGATAAAAACAATTGATTTTCACATCCAATCAAACACTTGTTCACTGTTTGTAAGCATTGATCATATCTTTAAATGTTATGATTGGTTGTGGAAGTGCTGTTTTTACCCGGTTGTAACCAATCTCTGATGTTCTGAAACTTGGAACTGTATATCCAGTGACAGCCGTCGAAGATCTCATCGTATTGATAGGGCGGATGTCTGTCCAACAAATCAATATTCAATGATGTCTTACAACAGATATTCAATGGTCAGAACAAACCTGTAATAACTGAAACAGAAGTCCCAAAGACCTAAACGAATGGCAAACTCAATGAATAAGTGGTCAAAAGGTTATGTCTTTTGCATACAAACCAAGTCTAACGAAGTTCTTATACGTGTATTTGTGGGCCGACAGCCAATAAGGGCTCGAGAATGAGATAATCAAAGTTATCAATGCAAACAACGCTACATAACTAGAGGCCAGTAGTGTATACGAGGTCTTCAGACGGTATTTCGGAGGAATGTCACTCAACCGACTGCTCCCTCCACTCAGACTCGACATCATATATGTGTTGTCTTCAGTTTAAATACATTTATCTGTATTTGAAAAACAAATATTACTTTTGGTTTCGGAAGACATTATATGACACACCCTTTAGGTGTCGTTCAGTTGGTTTTCAATGAAAGCTATTATATATGAAAAGTTTAGTCAAAACATACCCTTCCTTCACCTTGGTCAATCTATGAAACGTTCAGTTCGTCTAAAATTAACATCAAATTAAAGATAAAACCAAAAACTTATTCAAAAAAAAAAATTATTTCACTTTTGTCTAATGTTTTCAAAACAAACCCTTCAAAGACAGTCCATTGGGAATGGTTTGCGCAGACCATAGACTAACATGTATTCCCAATAACATGTATTTCCAACCATAAGCTCATTTATGTGGGAATAGTGTGAGGCGAGGCCACCATACCTACCATACCTGCCCAGGTATGCAATGCCGACAGCTATCACATGTCGTTTGAAGTTCAAAAATTTGAAAATATTTTCGCAAAAATCAATAAATTATTGAACAATGAATTAAAATGATGAAATGATTTATGAAAATCAATAAAATTATGAAATGAATATTTATTTTTCATAAGAAATTTAATATTTTTTTAATCGATTTTTTTTTGCATATTTTTGCGAACAATTGCGCAAAACATTATTTGAATTATCAGAGCATTGAGTGATCGACAGAAAACTAATTGCAAATTCATTGCATTTTAAGTGAAGAATATCTTTGGGGAATGGAATCAATGGTTGCCTTCGTATAAGAATTCATTTATAGGCTGTCCTTAACTACTAATACCTGCTATATATACAGTATAATTATTGCCAAACTTTGCCAATAATATGATATAACTGTTGCACAAGAGATATATGTTTTGCAATTGAGATTTGAATGTCTTTTTGTCGATTTGTCAGAGAATAGACATTCGAGTCATTAGTCTTTATTTCAACATTTATGACAAACAAAACAATTCTTGTGATTATTAATCAACAAATTGTTTGTCTATTCGTAAGTGTATCTCAAATAAGAATATCATTACATTTATTCCTTGTCTTAAAAGAGAGGATAAAATATTCAATGCTTTGCTTCAACTCTTGAGATCAGAGTTTATCTTAAGATTTAACAAATGTTTGGCCAATATTACAGTCATTGGAAGTGAAAAAATTGTCATTTAATAAAATGTGTGAACAAATACAAAATCAAATGAGATTTTATGACAATAATTGTTATCAAAATAATTACAATTCGTTCAAATGTCAAGAATATGAAGGAATAGCTGTCAAGCAATACAGCAATAATCTTATTCAACAAACTTCTTGTCTGTCAGTCAATCCCAGGCCAATGGGCTTCACATTCGGCAACTCATCTGATTTGTCGCACTCTATGGACAAGCAATTGAGGAAAGAGTCAAAAAGTGATAAAAATCCTGACGATTACAAAGTGAAGCGCCAGAAGAATAACATCGCTGTCAGAAAGAGCAGAGAAAAGTCCAAACATAGACTGAAGTCGAATGAGATTCGGATTAATGAACTAATGCTTGAAAATCAACAGATGAGACATCGCATGGAACTGATGGTCAGAGCAGTGGATGGACTCAGACTAATGCTAACCACTTATGGATATTCACAAAACAAAATCCAATTTGAGATTTCAAAGGCTTTGGATTTGAATTAATTTTCTTATTTATTGTTAAATTCTCTCTCTCTCTCTCTCTCTCTCTCTCTCTCTCTCTCTCTCTCTCTCTCTCTCTCTTATTAAATATTTACATTTGTTAAATGTTTTCTCAATAAATCATGTGTTATTTAACTTATAAACTGTCCTTGCTCAATGTTATATAAACAACACCGAACTCTATATCGAATACAAACTTGAAATCAATAATAATTCACAAATTGTTGGAAAGAATTTGAAAATTTTTATTCATGTTTTCTAATCCGTGAACTCTTTTACTCAATTATTAATAATATTTACAGAATTTGATTCTCACTGTCATTAGAATCAGTGCTCAATTCATAACATGATATTTAAGTTAAATTGTGATAAAATTAGTGCAAAAATCATATAAAAAGATAGATATCATTAAAGCTTTGCATGAATTGGTTTTTTGATACAAAGGACGGATGTTTTGATTATAATATTAAGTTGTCGTTCATTTGTATGGGTTTTGAAGCAATTGAATTGATTATGATTTCAATTCTGAATGAGTTTATGCTTTGATATTAGTTGGCTCTAAACTAAACATTTGTTGTTCGCGTTTCAGCTCTTTCTTGTATAATATTCTGCTTTCGGCCCAGAATAGTATGGCTGACATCCACTCGAAGAACACTCCCACCACTGCCAGTCCAAATGACCAGGATAGAAAGTTGTGGTCGTGGTCTGGCATCCAATCCCTGTCATCGCCTCTGATTCCAAATATAAGTACAGCAATCGTTGAGAACAGGGCTGTCGGAGGAGAGAGGATATGATTATATTGTTTTCAATGCAAACATAATTCATAGATAGTTAAGGTCAGGGAAGGGAAGGTATGCCATACCCGCCAGAAACATGGTCAATGAAAGCACTTTCATAGCGAAGATCTCTCTATCGATGACAAAACACAACTGAATGGCCAGAACTCCAATACAGGCCACCAATAAGAATATGAATCCAATGGTGTATAAGACTTGGGTTGCGATGAAGAAGGCTATGGAAGACAAACGAAATGTCATTCAAATGAATATTAATATTAATTCTCGTTTGCATTCATTCATTCAATCAGTTCATTGACTCATAAGAAAGTGTTGTCTTTGTATAAAAATAGTGTTAATGAGAACCCGAATGTCATTACATGGCATCAAAAGGTATCTTATATTATGGTATTCCTCGGCGAATATCCAGCGACAGCCCGAGTAGTATTTGGTGAGGTCGTAGTCGTAGGGGTTGTGGTAACTCCTGAAACAGGTCTCCCAAAGACCTAGTTTGACGAAATTCGCGCCATAGAGTCGTCGGTCAGACGCCAACCAATTGGGTGTCACAAACGCTATGAGCGTAGATAATGAGCAAATGGCAGTGACGGCCAGGGCTACCACCCGGGCGTCAGACATTCGTTTCCTATCAGACATTATACACAAACTCGAGATCTTCTACTTTTGCAATACTATGAACACATTCAGTGGACTTTTGACACTTTGAAACAAACCTATACTTTAAGTCAATTACAAAAACATTTAATCAAATCAAAAACTATTGCTTTTATCACAAAAATATCATTTTTATGAATGAGATTCAATGGGAAATAGTCGTCATCTTTATGTTTAGGACATTTTTTGAACGCCTTTCCACTCATATCCCTTACTTATTTTCGAGTACAGAAGTCATGAAAGCACAGGTAATAGCTGTTGAGCACAGGTATAACCGACGCCCTAGTATTGTGAATACCTGAATGGTTTATTCCACTTTCAAAATGAGGTATCCCTTCAATGGACTGCGAATTGAATTTATAATTACCTTAACTTCAATGAAAACACAATAAATAAATAAATATTTAAAACATATTTTTTAAAAACAATTTTTTGCTTCACTTATAGCGAGAAATATATTATTATTATTTCAATGGAATATAAAACATATTTTTCTGTAAAAACTTTTTGCATAAATTCTGGATTGAATTTGATATCAATATAACTCATATGAATTCAAATACGATATTTTCAAAACCAAAAATTTGATATTTTTGTGATAAATGTACCAAAAAATGCATAATTCATATGAATTTGAAATATAATACAAGAATTTGTGACTTTTAGTCAAAATTAGAGAAAAATTCTCATTTCAATGGTTTTATAAACTCATTATAAGTTATATAAAATTCTTATAATTAAATGAAGTATTGCTTGAATTATATATTAATCGATGAACTGATTAATGTATGGATGAATGGATGAGTTAAACAATACATACGGGGCTCTAAGAAGTCCAATAGGAAGGCATAATCTTCATCGAAAAGCCATTTACAGCCGCGAAACTCGCGGTCATATAAATAGTTGGTGTCTCTGAACGTATAAAAGCAGGCCTCCCAAAGACCCAGCTTTTCGAACCTCTTCACCGGCTGTTTGTTGTCCGCCACCAACCAATTAGGGGTAGAAAATGCTATTATTGTGAAGATTGCGGTCAGGAATGTGAAGACAGCCGCATAGGTAACCGCCCGGACGGAAGTCACGTCCACTTTGAGCACAAACTTTCTCATAAAATCTGTCATTTTTTACAACTTTATCTTTAGTTATAAAACACTTTTGGCTTAAATTGTGACTCAAATGAAAGACAAATTCAATGTAAAATCAATGAAAACATTTGTTGTGAACAACACTTTTGAGCAAAGATTTAGAAAAACTTCATTATCTTTGAGACAATTTTTATGCTTTCGTTTAAACTTTGAATGTTTTACTCATTTTATAAAACAATTTCAGAATTACTTTTGAATCAATATTTGTAAATATTTTAAGACATGAGTCGAAGAAATGATAATTAAATTTGTTTTAAATTAAAAATTGTTTGTTTGATTCACACCTTTATAATTGTGATTCAGTTGACTAAAAGCACAGCCATTTGAAAGGCATTTACTATAATATGATATCCCAAAGTGACGTCAACCTTTGCATACCTGTTCCCATACCTGTGCCAATGCTCGGACTATAAGCCAATACATGTTAAGCTTTAGAGCGACTGTTAATTCCAGGAACTGTTTGTCTGGAGTTTTGAAAGTTATTGAACAGAATCGCAACAAAAAAGTCTACGAAACAATAGATCCAGAATTCAATGCAATCTTTGATTTCAATCTTAACTCAAATTATATTATATTTGCTTTTATTGAAACATTTTATGAAAATATCTATAAATAACCCTTTCCTTTAAGTATGGTATGAGCCGACAGACATCAACCTATGCACGAAGATGTTCGCCGAGAGGACAGGACATCAGCGCTCACTTATGTTTATGTCTCCAAACTATTATGAATTGCAAACTATTGCCAACTTTTTGTCGAACAGAAGACAAACAAATATAGAGAATATCAATGAAATTGCACTCAATTTACTCATTGATAAGAGCTATGAAATGGCAAAAGACATTATGAAAGACTACTTCCATTCAATTGTAATAACATTAGGAAAGTTCGGGGCATTGGTTGTCACCAAAGCTAATAAAGACCATTACCTCAAACTTGGGCCAAAATCACCACTTTTTCATACAATTTATGTAATGTTTTAAAAAATGTTTATTTTTTCTTTTAAATTAAGTTTTAATTAAATTCAAAAACAATTGCTTTCATAGGAATCGGAATTAAATGTTTTTCATTTCAGTCAACAAAATATGGACAACAAAATAGTTTCCGTTTCCGGAGCCGGCGATTGGTTTGTATAGAAATGTATTTTATTTTGTTATAAAGTTTTATTCTTTAGTTTTGCTTCTGCTATGATTTGGTCAATGATTGACAACAAATGTCTGTCCGATTCAGTAGAGATTGGACTAAAGGCCGCGCGACTGTCACTCCTGTCCTCTCAAACAATACCCGACACAATTGGACCCGAAATTATTCACAAGATATAAATCCAGAATAAATGACTTTTTATTAAATATTTTCATTGAATTGTATTCTTATTATTGACTTAAACTCTCAAACAATTAATAAATAAAACAATTAATAAAAGTGAAAAATACCCCTTAAATACCCCTTAAACATATTAAATGATATGTTTTCAATGATTTTATCAAAAAATTTGTGCCCTTTTTGTTTGAATTATTTTGTTTTGAAATAAATAAAATCAAATAAAACATAAATTGATATAAAATTTCAAATATCAATAATGACATAAACATCACTTCTGCCCATCTTTTCGTGGATCTGCATATTTGAATACGTGATGGCTTTCACTTCCGTTCCCTTAAAGCAAAACAAATCTCAAATCGATTCCTAAGTTCAATGTCTGTCCCAAACCTGCGGGTGTTTATTCAGGTCAAAGGTCTCGCCATAGCCTCTGGCCTTTATTTTGTTGTTTTCTCTGTCAAACTCCAAAATCTCAACTTTCTGTCCAAACGAAGAGTTAAATCACAATTAAAATCACATCAAATCAGGTGTCGGACAATACCCGGGCTATAAAGAAGGGTTCGGCACAGAAGGCGTACAGGAATTCATCTAAGAATTGATAAAACAGTGAATACAAGTCTTGTGCCTCGACTTCGATGTCGTGAGTGTCAGTCGAGTCAATGGTATGCAATTCAGTCATATAACCAGACATTGCGACCACCGATTGCTCGAACGCTTCCGCCAAAGAACTGCCCCCTAAATGAACCCATTGTTTGTGTCTTACAATCAATTCAATCAATCGCTCAGTCATTACATACAGGCGTGGATTCTGACGAAGAAAGTGGTAATACATTTATGATTAAAGTATGCATTGATTTGAACTCAAGAGTGGACTCACTGGACATCCGCCGTGTGATCCAAGTCTACAATCAATGGTTCAAACATTAGATGACACTTAAGACAGAGTTGACTCACATTCAAACTGTGTGGCCGGAAGTGTTGAGTCCTCTTCGGTCACAGTTATGTCAATTCGTTCATCCATTTGATTGAAAGACAATTAATTCAATGATTTGATTACAAACAAAACATTTCAATTGAATGACGAAATTGTGAGCAATTCGTAGACGACGTGACACTCAATTGCAATGCTTTGACTGAACCTTAAGTTTAATTAAAAAATAATAAAAAGTTTTGAATATTTTATTATTTTATTAAAACATAATTTAATTATAATTTGAATATAAAACAAAACACTTTTAATGATTGCAATTCAAAGTAAATTATTGATTAATTTTAGAAAACGATAGGATTTTTGTATTATATAATTGTATTAATTGTTTGAATTTATTTATTATTATTTGTAACAAAAATTAAAAAGTTTTTCAAATATGAGAACAAATCTAATATGAGATCAAATTGTTGTTGAGTTAAATTGAGATTAAATTGTTAGCTCCGGGTCTTTGTCTGAGTTGTCTTAAGAGTCAGTTATCGATTGGAAGTGATAGACATTTTTGACAAAACCATTTGCCTTTGGGTTTATCTCTGAGACCAACGCATCCGAAGTGAAACCATTGGACATAACATTCATTGTTATCACATCTAATCATTTCACCGAAAGATATCTCTTTGCAGACACAGAACACCAGCTCTGAAGGGTTGGGAGGCATTGAGAGGCTGTCAGCCATCGATCCAATCGTTGGTTGAGAAACTAGTTCTGAATATTCTTTCACTTGAGTCTGACTTTCAGTTTGTTCTTTGGGAACAACTTTTGGCTTAATAGGAGTGAAGACATAGTTTTCGACATTGAATCGACTGTTTTGCGTGTGTTTTGTTCGACGACTTCTTCGGCTGACAATCAGATTAGTTGTCTCACTATTGACGGCAAAGTCGGTTACGGTTAAGACCTTCTTTGGTCGGCATTTAATCGCTTTCGTCATTCTTCTGCTCTTTGGTTCAATTTCTTCAAATACTTCTGTGGCGAAAGTATTGGAAATCTTTTGTTTGACTTCTTTCGGCCGTTTCTCCTGAAGTTCAATCTCTTTGAGTCTTGTCTCCAAATCAACCATTTGTTTGACCAACAGATTGTCGTATTTGTCGATCAGATGAAGCGATTGATCACATAATCTGATCTTGTCTTCGGCCAAACCGTTCGCACATTCAAACAAATCATTTATTTTATTCAAATGACTGTTTCTGTCCTTCAGATCAAACTCATTGACATTCTTCAGGTACTCTTCTTTCGTTTCTTCAATCGTCTTCACTATCGCTTCCGATCTCTCATCCAAATCTTCAGTTAAACTGAGATTTCTTGTGATATTAGCAGACAATGATTGGTTCATCAACTGATACAACTGATCCAAATCTGAATCCATTCAATGAAATGATGTCAAAAATATCCAAAAATTAATTATTTGAAATCAATTAACAATTTTTGAATCAATCGATGAAAACGAAATCAAACGAATGAAACGAAAGTATTTTTACAGTAATTTATGGCAAAAAATACAGTTTTATTCAAATGTTTGTCATTTGTTTCAATGAATACATAATAACTTTATATCAAAAAAACAAAACTTCATTCAAAAAAAATATAACAAAAATCACTTCAATATTTCATATAATCAGTATTTTTTTATTTAAATACCCCTTTAATAAAACCCCTTTTGATATTTTAACCCTTTATATATTAAACGAAAGTTTATAATGATTTCAATCAAAGTATTTATTAATAAAAACTTATTTCATTAAAAGTTTAAAAATATTTTTTTCACAATTAATTTTGAAATTATAGCCCAAATATCGATATATAAAATGACAAAAACAAATGTTTATCTGAAGTGCAAATATTGTGGTCAAAGAGAGAAGAAATTAATCCAAAAGACTATTAAAAACATAAATCAATAGCAAAGAAAATGTCAAAAGTTTTTTGTATCGAAAGCTTAACTCAAATAGATTTAAGTCTTATTAAAAAAGTAAAACATTTTTAATATTAATGGTAGTAATGATCATAAGTATCATGACTTATAATATATCAAGTGGTCTATAGAGCACCGGGTGGTCAGGGAGTTATAAATGAAAACTTTTAACAACTTTTAAACTACCGATTGATTTGTTTAAGTTATTCTAAACTACAATAACTTTGAAAATAGTATTTTAATGAAGAAATGTTTTCAATGACTATATGTTGTGACAAAAACTATTTGTAAAAATAACTTCTAATACTATTTGTGAATATCTTTTGATTGATTTTTCGTTAAGTTTTTCATTAATTACTAAAGCGTATAAATATATGTGATTATAGGACCCTCAATATTCAATATGATATGTATTATAAACGCCAAAAATATGTATTTATATGTATTTTTAAAATTTTTATTT